>OMPJ01010065.1:0-67500 GCA_900312935.1 Carapus acus
ATATACATACAATATTTCTTTCTCGTAAATGCATTTTGGACCATAAGCGTTTTATCAACAGAAAAACAGCCAGACCTCAGAAAATAGAGGATAACGCATTGCTAGGGGAATTGTCACGTGACTTAAGTAGCCTAATTTTTTTCCCCAGGAAAACAAAAAAGACCTCATTAGAGAAAATCTATGTTGTGCAACAGGCTGTTGTGCCACTCGCAGCACTGGTGATGCCGAAAGGATGGAAACACTTGTTAAATATTGAATGCACTTAACAAAATGGATTCACCGCCTCTATGTTTATTTCAAAGAAAAAAAACCCCAAACAAACAAACTGGTGTAATCCGGCCACTTTCATTAAATCCAGCAATTTAAGTTCCCAGTTTGATGAAGTAAACATACTCTGACAACATAAAACGGTAACTGTGGCAATGAAGGTTAAAAGTGTTAATGTAAAAGATGTACTTGATTGTGTTCACGACATGGACACGGTGCAACTAGGAGCAAAGTTGTCTCTGTCCATGACTCCGACTGTGTGGAAGGTTTATGTGTCAACATGTGTGAAAAAGGAAAAATATGTAGAGACTTTTCCCTCAGTCAACTTCATCAAAAGAAAAGCATCACACATCCCCACAGTCTGAGACTGACCCTGCTCGTACTTCTTGTGTCCAAGTCCCTGAGCGTCAGATTTATGTCAACTTGAAAGTGGCTCAGAATTTTTTATCGTCACCAATCACGCCGTGTGAGGTTTGCGTGTCCGTTTTCAGATGTCGGTGCCATCACACGACACAAGCTTTCTGTATGATATTATGCGTCACTCAGCCCTTCTTAATGGTAGCTTGGGGTTGTTTATCGTAGACCTGATGTGAGAGATGGCCCCATGATGATGCAATGCAGCTCAAAAACAGAAACGTGCGCAAAGGCCCTTGATGTGGCGATGATGTCCACAATTACCGTGTAGTGGGTGTGCGGCGGAGGTGCAGCACAGCCTCTGAGTGGAGCCTCACAACGCAGCTTCTTAATGGTGTCAGCGATGTGCCGCTGCTGAGGTCTCCTTGGCTTTCACACGTGTTTACTTCAAGTATAATCTTGAACACAATGTGGCCAGCTGATTCTCTCTGATTTGACCCTCTCAACATGGTGAGCGAACAAATGTCATATGTAAGGAAAGTTGACGCGTCCGCGTATGTTCTTCTTGGAAAACAGCAAAGTGTGGGAAATAAGAGTCTTCTAAATGACTGCATGTGTTCCCAAGGATGCTCTCTGCGACACGCACGCACGCATGCGCGCATGCACACACGCACGTACGTGTACACACACACACGCGCACACACACACACTCGCCATAAATAGTCCAGGGAGTCTGGATCCAGATTGTTGTGGAGCAGACAGAATGGGCCAAAGTAGAAATTGTAGTTTAATTAGGCCCCGCCAACCCCCTGCGAGAATTACTCATGAATTTGACAGCGTTTTTCAAATGTCACTGCCAAGTGCTTTACTTAGAACCAAATACAACTCACTATTCAAACTGTGTCAGCGCTCATGCTGTTTCAGGCCATTCTTTTTGCTCAATATAGAATTAAAATTAATGACCTGTTAATAGCCACCTGTCGCAGGATGGATTCGCACTAATAATATTTTAGATTTAGACTTTTGTGCTTTTTACATTGACCTGACAGCTAACGAATCCACGAATACACAGTCAGCAAATGTGAAAATTACTTTAACAATAAACAAAATGGTAGGCTGAGCAATCTGAAATGATTTCATGGAGGCTCGAGTATGTGGAACTTTTTGCACTTGGAAAATACATTTTTAGTGTCCTCGTCAGTAGATATTTGTCTTAATGACACCAGATCAGCACAAAAAAGCAACACATAAAGAAAATACATATCATCATCACACACAGAAATAAATGTTGTGGAAATAAATGTTAAAATTAAGATGTAACGTTACTCCGGAGTGTCAGAGCGTTTTATGTGTTTTGCTGCTAGAGGACTAGCATGTTTGTGCTCTTTTGGTTTGTCTTTTTTTCAGGGGGGGGGTTGAAATTGATTTTCAAAGTTTCTCCTCAATGAAACATGTATTTCATTGTCTTGGTGCATGTTCCCTGCTTTCTGCTAAAAATAGTTGCATTGTGCTGTTGCTTAGATTCTTTTTCGCCGCCTACGGCGATCCATTATTTCTCCAACGCTGTCTAGCTCTCATTTTCTCCTCTTAATGTTCATAAACAGCCTTGTCCAAGCGCAAAGCTGATACATTGAAGCATAATCAGTTAGATTATTTCCACCATTTTGCAACGTTTGTGTACACTTGACACAACAATGATCATAATTAAATGATGAAAGAGTCAAATCAAACAGACAGAGTGTAATGGAATGGTGGCGTGGGCCTATAAGCCAAATGAGAGTGGGAATGATGGTGGTCAGATTCTGATGTTTCTCCTTTTGTAGTGGCCCTCTTCAGATTTTTGGGTTGATCCTTCTGGCCACATTTTGAGATGTGCAGTCACCTTGTGGGCATGTCACATCCATTTCATTTGTTTTGATTCCACCTTTATGCCAGAACAGATGACATTGTTGAAAATTTAATGCATCTTTGACCTAGATTTTAGTGTGTGTGTGTGTGTGTACAGGTGGAATGTGTGAGTGCAGACTTGTGTCAGTCTTGCCATTGTTTGATTGTTGAGATTCACTCTCCAGTTTGTCCACTTGTGTGATGGGTGTACTCTGTGTGACAGTTTTAATCAGTTTGCAGCCTTCACCCAAACAAAATATTTTTTTATCACCCACAAAAAACAAAACAGAGGAGACTTTTAATAGAAAGGGTTTTGTTGCTGCGCGCATTGAATCATACTGAAAGTCGAGTCTGGGGCCGCGAGAGTGTAAACCTGCCAAGTGTGATGTTATTACTTAAACATACTCAGTTACAGTTACAGATCTGTCTTAGACAGGGGTGGGGGACCAGAAGCTGACAAGCTGAAAAATGCATCTCTCCAAGATGGAGGAAGACGAGGCGAGCAGAATGTCGCACTTGCAAGAATTTCTTTAACGCCGCTGTGTCTGCATGAGCCTGCATTCACTTAGTAGGAAATAATAAAGCCAGAAAAAAAAGAGCGGCCTCTGCTGATAAATATGTGCGAATGTGTGTGTGTGGCTGCAGTTTCCAAATTCAGTGCTGTGCATGATAATTTCCCCCTCATTTATGCATTTATGAAAGAGTCACCCTTGGGGCTCTGGACTTATTGCAAAAGATGTTTTGTCTGAGGAAGCAAAGGGGCTGAAAACTCCAACAGACAGCGGCAGGAAAATGCAGGACTCATCACTGACAATCATGTCATTGCTTAGCGTAAGTGCTGACTGGATAAAAACTGAATTATAGCTTTTGCCGCTCAATTTGCCAGTGTAGTGTTCTGGGCCGAGCCTCTTCGTTTTGTCGCTGGTGGAGCAACAGCGTCTCTTAAGTGTAGCAGAGATTCTGGGGGGCTCAGGGGAGGGTGAACCAAACGTGTCTGTGGCCCACTCTAGCGCAATCATCCTCCAACGACATGAAATGGGCGTCTGATTTTGTACTTCCGCTGAGCAGGAGTTTGCAAAAATGTGGACAGAGGCCGTTTTATGACACACTTACCCCACCTGGTGTTGAAAGAAATACTGTGACGTGTATGGAAAAACGTGCTTAATCAATGTGATACTACAACGCCTGTACTGATATGGCAGTTGGGATTTTGATCAAAAAAGAAACTTTGGGTTACTCACAGCTTCCTGTCATACCTAGTCGAAGGCAAACAAGTTATTGGTTGGACACAGGCCAATAGGCCCGTTGCTGTTAATTAGCGTGGTAGAATACTGTTGTGCTGGAACTGTTGACCCTTGACTGGGACTGGGAGTAACATTTAAGCAAGATCCAGGAATGTAGGGAAAGTAGGGAAAGGAATACCTCATCGGGTGATTAAAAGTAACCTTTTGAGCTACGGGGAAGCTGTTAGGCGGTGCCCTTTCTTTTCTGTGCAAATGCCATCTTCGAACCCTGGTCTAATGATGCTACAGTGGTATCAAGGCAATTACACTGTCTCCAAATTGATCCCAGAGCATGTGGAGCTGTGGGTGGGAGAAAAATGCGAGGGGAGAGCGAGAGCTAGAAACGAAAGGGGAGAGGAGTCGGTCAGAGAACAAAACATTCAGCTGAATAATGCAACAGTTGCGTCTAATGAGTTATTTGCAAAAACCTGATGGATGTTTTCTGAGCTCAGTGTCTGGTATGGTCAAAATATTGCGGTGCATGAACCACACAGTTGCATCGTTGACAGTGGTAGAGGGCTCAATCGTGAGTTTTAGGAATCCCCATGCCACATGGTGTGCTGCAGAATTAATTTGGTGGCGGTGAACGGACAGTATGTTTGGTAGCTGGTTAGCAAACAGCAACCTGGGCCACCGGGAACACTCAATCCTGCTGCTTCATCCCTGGATGATGGCCTTTATGGAAAACTAGGTGCCCAGTGGGGACCTTGTTTTCTTACAACATGGACCTTATCCTCAGAGAAGTATTTCATCAGACAGTGATTCCAAGTGGAACATTTGGGCTTCAGCGGTGGTCTGGATTTCTTCGTCAAACCAGGAAATGGGATGTTGCAACGAAATACACAGACTCTAACCTGTATCTTCTGAGTCACAAAAACAACTTTTTTTTCTCTTTTTGCTTTGCCTCTCTGTGCCTGTGCGTCTTATCATCATGCTGTTAGGATGCGAGTTGGACCCCCTGCTTTTAAGCTCACATCGCACATTAATATGCAATGCAGCTCTTCCTTAGCCAACCGTGATGGTGAAACATTTCATAGTGTACGTAATCTTCTCGCTTTCAGTCTCTGCACAGCAAGAGTTCGGAGCCCTGTTGGTTCTTAGTGTGCATGAGTGTGTCGCTTGGGAACAAACTGGGAAGTCTCCCCGTGTTGTTTGTCCTTGTTCTAATATTCTATTTGCAGGATTGTGTGTCTGCTGCATCACTGCTCTGTTAGCCCTACTGGCTGATTGTTTCTTTTTCTAATGTCCATTTTATTCACTGGTCAGTCACAGTCATAGATGACTCTGTTGTTCTTTGTGTACCGACAATTAGCTCTTTTTTCTCCCTGGGTGGACGCATCATTTATCGGTTGATGGGTTTTATGTGAGGAATTCACTGGATAGAAAAAAAAAAAACATACGACTAGGCTTAGACTTGAAACTTGGCTTTGGTTATCATCGCTATGGAGAACAAGTTCAACTAACAACAAGATTACATACAGCCAAGGTGCATGTCCAACACAGAGGAAGAAAAACAAGGAGTAAGAGAATAACAAGGTACATGACAATAAAGGTGTGTGGAGTGGCGTGTACAGTACCTGGTATACATTGGGGCGCAAAAAAAGACAGTCATGAGGTGACTTGCACTTAAAGGGTGTGTGGAATGAGGGTTATAATTTCTATAAATATATCAGTATAAATACATTTATTGCACATACACATAGTATAGATAGGTGTATACCACATACATACAGTATATTGTACATACGCACACAGTGTATTGTATATTCACTTCACAGGAGGAATCTCATTCAGTACAGGTTGAGCACAGTGACTGCTCTTGCATAGTAGCTGTTCATCATTTAGTCTGTCCTGCTCTTATCCCCTTGTAACGGTGTCCTGACTGCATAAGTTCGAAGTGGCAGTGACCAGGAAGGAAGGGGTATTCCATGATGCTATGGGCTTTCGTTAGACAGCGGGAGTTGTACAATTCAGGCAGGGAGGGGAGGGGGCAACCAACAATCCTCCGGGTGATGTGAACCATCCTTTGGAACGTTTTCCTATCTTCACACTATACACCATGATCCACTTTGTCTAATCAACACAACTAAAAATCATTTTGGGAGAAATTGGATTCAATCAAAACTATTGTGAACAAATTCGTAGCCGACAGAGGGAAACAGCTACATATGTCGGCCACCTATCAAAAAATCCATGATTCAGTGTAACAGATAGCACATTTTCTAGTGAACAGTCTGTGTTCCTTCCTCTCACCTTGGGGACTCCTAAGGCTCATAATCACAGTGCAGCATGAGTAGGCAGATGGCCTCCAGTGATGCTGTGACCTCACCAAATCTGTCACGCTTCAATGCTCCCCGCGTTCGCTGGAAGTTCTTGAACGTATTGGTCTTGGATCAGCTCTCGCCTACAGCACAAAATGGAAAGTTTGGGCAGCAGCGTTGTGGGGAGTAATCGCGCGTCGTTGAATTTTCCCTCAAATCGGGCTGTTGCACCGGGGAAGTTTTGAGAGGCTGCAGGATTGAGAGAGGTGGTCGGGGATGGTGTGAGCAAGAAGCCAAAGGGGCTTACAGGGACCCTGGTCGACAGTTACACCGGGCTCCTCTCTCCTCCCCTCCCCTGCCAAGGCCCAGCTAAGGCCATCTGTCAGGGTGGCACCATTCAGCCTGGCACTGCACAACCATCATATACACTCACTTTGACAGCTTTGACGACTTTTAGTTGTGAAATCACAGCAGTGTTTTGTACTCTTAATGAAGGACCATAAGGACGTACTGTGAACACTAATAGTTGTGTCAGCAGATCGATTGCAGGTGGTTTATGGTACTTGTCATCCCAGGTAAAACAAATACTCTGTCATGGCACGTAATTCTGCCTTGAATGTATGGGTGTTTTCTCTTCATAGATTTCAGTTGTTGCCATGTTGTTGCTGATATTAGTGTTTCCGCAGCGTCTGAAATTGAAAACTAATTTGTTTGCAGCAAACACAGGTAGCAAAGCCTCTCAAGACTGTTAAGGTACTTGACTTCCTGGCTGATACAACATACTTGTACTTGACAGTACAAATCCTTGTCTGCCACTTTGTTTCAAATCAGATCAAAAGGAAGTTATTACTTGGACAACTTTTCAGACCGTTTTCTTTGCTCCTCGTTGTATTTCCCCTTATTTTCCTAATGGATCAGTGGCTTTTTGATAGATGTGCGTTGTTGATTTGGTGTTAAATGTCTTCAGGTTCAGCAGGAGTTCAGGATGAGAGGCGTGGCAAGCTTCTGGTGGCCTATTGATCTCGAGGGAGACATTCTTTGCCCTCATCTGCTAGTGGGGGAGGATGGGTGAGGCCTCCAGTTTTGGCTGCTCGCGGAGTCTGTCGGCACTTTCTTTGTCCCACATTGCTGCGCTCTTCTCTTCCCCCCCGACTCCGTGTCTCAACTTCCTACGTGCATGCAAACACACAGACAGATACCGGGCCCCCTGCCACATCCTCCCACCCCACCCTACCAAGCCCCCTCTCTCACGTCTCCTCCCAGTTTAATCATGTGGGAAAATATTTATTCATGGTCTTTTGTCGTTTCTTTCCCTGGATGTCTTGATGAGGTTGTCTTTTATCTGCACTTTCGGTACCCTGCCTTCAAGGTGAACCATATGGTATGAGGGAAAAGAATCAGATGAGGGCTGGAGAAGCTTTTAAAGCCAGGCAGCATATAGAAAAGTCTTTTTTTTTTTTTTGAATCGATAAAGGGCCGAGAACTAATTTGCTGGTTCGCAAATCATTCGATGCACAAAATGATGTTTTCTTTCCATCCCTCCTCATGTGTTATCAGTGATCATACATAGTCATTCCTTAATTGTAGCTCCATAAATTTGCTGCCCATCTGTCTTGCGTTAGCATCAAGCAAATTCATCGTTGTATCTGATTACTGTTTGGGCATCTTTAGTAGATTGTGTGCATATACTGTCAAATATACAATATAATTAATCTGTTTCGGAAGTAATTTTACCTCAGCGTGTTATTGTTTTCAATATTTGCTGTGTTACACCCCACCGTGCTTCTCTTCACACCCCAGCTTCAAATCAGTCCCCAGATAGAAAACTGCAATAATCGCATCCACTGGCCGTTATAGAGACTAGTGTTCTAATCTCTTCACTCTGAATCCTCCACTCTAGCATTCTCCCCTGTCCTCCTGAAAGGACTGTATTTCTTACAACTGGAGTAGAAGTTGTGAAAAGCAAGCATCACCTTCTGCCTTGTGTGTGTGTGCGTTTCCGTGTGTGTGCATGTGCGTGCATGTCTGCTTGCGTGTGTGTGGCTGTCTGTGTGTCTGTGTGTGGCTGTCTGTCTGTCTGTCTGTCTTGCTGGCTGTCTGTCTGTCTGTCTGGCTGTGTCTAGCTGTGTGTATAATCCCATGAATAAGTATGCGAAGAGCAGTATTGTTGCATCCACAGAGCAGCATTTTAAGGAGATGCCCCAGTGTGGTCTGTGATCAGCACAACATTGTGCATATCCCGCACGTTCTTGAAGTGCTCCCGGCAATGTGATATGACTTCTTTTTTTTTTCTCCCTGTGACTCCCCCATCAAAATCCTCTCACTCCCAGTAACACGCTTAGTTTTGCTTGCCCACAGAAATAGCATCCGAAACAAGGTCGCTGCCAACTGCTTAAGTCTTTTTAGAGGCTTGAAAATGACATCCTCGATTTCAAAGTCATTCCACTGTCATTGAGCAGATTTGCAACAAGAAAAAAAAAAAAACAACAACAACGCTGCTACCACAAATGCAATTTATAGATTTAAAGACGCGTCGCTTTGGCTGTAAACAGTCCCAGTAAACTCAAAGAAAGAGGTCTGCCAACTCTGACACGTTACATGTTATGTGTGTGTCAATATTTGACTTGAACCACAGGATCTGCAATAATTGAGTATGCTCGTTATGGGTTGGAGCTTAAAATCAGGAGCTGTTGTTGGGTCGGGTCGTAACCATTGTGAACTTTCAACAACAAATTTCCAACAAATGTTCATTGTTTTCCACACAGCTGTTTGAGTGGGAACTGCGTGGGGATTATTAGTCATCATGTTCTACATTTCAGAGTGCAGGTCAAAACTTGGGTTGGTCCAGGGTTGGACCAGATTTCAAAGGCCCGCGTCCAACTGCACTGATGTGGTCACAATTGCATTTTTCACAGTTGCAATGAAACTACACCATGGTACTCTTTGTGAGTTTGACTTGAAGTTCATTCAAACTTCAATGGAAAACATTAGAAGACATCATTCATTGCTGCACAATGAAAACTCACCGTTCAACCAATCGATAGATCTCCATAACCCAAGTCCCAACATAGGCATGATGAAATATGAATAATGAGTTTGCTGAGGCCTTCTTTTTTCCCCTTTCGCATTCATCATTGTCACGAAAATGAGTGTAGAAAATATTCAGTTAAGACCTTAGGGCTCTATTCCTCATTCATTATTCTGGGGTTAATTTGCAGCTGTAGATTTGTCTTTTGTCACTTTTAGGCCAAGATAGGATGGTTGTGAAATAACTCACTCTTAATTTTTTTGGGGGGGTCGTTACTAGAAGACATCTGGAGCTTAAATCTATTTGAGATTTAAGTGCATTTTGTGGCAACAGCGGCACTGCAACTATTTTGCCAGCGTAAGGCTCGGCTTCAAGTCAAAGCACCTGACAGGAGAATATTTAGCGTAGCTTGCCATCCATACCGACTGATGCTGCTCATTGATTGCCCTCCCATCGCTGGGAGCAGGCGGCAGGGGTAGTGGGCGGACGGTGACAGTGTGTTGGAGATGAATGTCGCGTTGAGCAGGGAGCAATCCAGGATGGTTCGGAGACCCAAAGGCTGACATGATGGGAGTTAAACACCAGTCCTGTCACACAGGACATTGACAGGAGTAGATGTACAGGGCTCCAAAATTATTGGTCAAGGTGGTAAATCTCGCCTACCCAGAGTCAAACTTGGGCCCAGGGGTGTCAGGTTAGACAACTTGAATGAATCACGCTGAACTCATGATGTCGTCCATGAATTCGAACTGCTCCTCAGCATTACTATCGAGATACAGATTTCCCACATAGTGTTCACACATTTCGATATGCTATCAATCCCAGATTCCATTTGACCCAGCTGTCATTAGATAACAGCACATTTCTTGCCCAAGGACACTTCATCTTGCCTGTTTTTAATTGGGCTAAAAAGCCCACAACGTCATGATTTGAAGATGACACTTGGAAACTCTCCACCTCCAAAGTCGAAGTATCTGTCTCGGTCACCTGCAGCTATGGGAGTGTGGGGATGTAAGAGTGATCCTTAGCATGTGATAAGTCCAACCTGGATCCACATCAATCTCTTGTTTAAAGGTCACTGCTAATTGAGCTTTGTTGCAGCAGTAAGGTCAATTTTTTTTTCAGAGAACCTGGGGTTGGGAGAACGGACTCCCTGTATGACCTGACCTGTACGCAGTGTGGCATGACCATATTTCAGTTATTTCTTCTTTTGACTTTCCAACCCAGCCATTTCTGGGTCCTCACGTGGTGATGAGCTGAAGTTGACCCAAGGAACGCACTCAAAGGTCCGCTCACCTTAGGCGGAGGTGAATTGGCTTCAAACACAGCCACATTCTTACTGTCAATCATACATCTTCGTACTGGAAAGAAATCCTCCGGAAAAAAAAGCTACAATTTCAGGGATCCAAAGAGTTGTCAGGGCACGAAACAGTGAAAGAAGGTGCTTCAAGTGGAAATGTGTTTCTCTGTCCTTTTCCTTTTGAAGGTTTTAATTTTCAAAGCCAGGCGGCAACACTTTGCCCAGTTTGATAGAAGTTTGAGAATACATTCACCTTGTGTATGAATTCTGTAAAGTGAGAAGACTGTCCATGGTAATGCATGGGCTGTTGAATGTAATCAACGTGTCTTTATTTTTGATCTGTAATTTTTCTCACCTAAATGACAGATATTTTGCAGCTTTATTTTAACAGATTTCTATAGTCATCACAGCTACTCATGGATTTTACCTCCATGATTTTCTTGGAGGTTTTTGGAATGATCCTGCAAACTAAAGTTACCTCTTTATATCATCGTCAACACATCTAAGAATATTGGACATCATATTTGTCCATGACAGATTTTCAGGATTTGTGCCATTTTGTGGTATGTACGGTGTACAACTTAACTTGCAGACACTGATGAAACAGCGGTCATCTACTGATAAATCTGCATTGTCATCTCATTAATCCTGTCTGGCACACCCAGGGTCTCTGCCATAGATTTTCCTTCAAAATTGATCAAGCTTTCATTTCTTATACCTTTATCTACATCTATTAGAGCCGTTCAGACCGTGTTTCAGGACATCAACACAAGTATGTGCCTTAGTAAAAGGTCCCTTTCACACTGATGCTCTTTCTCCAAAGTTTTGGTGTTAGAGATCCCCGAACTCTGATTCAGATTTAAAACACAAACTCTTAATCACCAGGAAACAATTTTTCATATTTTCAGGTACCTTTTTAATCCACCGATCTGACAATCCAGGGAATATTTTTCTCTCAGTTTTTTTTGACAATTTACACCTAGACCAAAAACTGAGATAGTCTACAACCTATATTGAAGTTAGTTGGTTCACAAAATAAAGTACCAATACTTAAGCATTGCAGTGTATTAGTTCTATGTACAGTGAGCTGTAGGTTTTTCTCTAAGGGTTTATGCTTTTTCTCAAGAAACAGCTGTTTCTTTACTATCTATGGTGAGCAAATACTTGCAATGCAACTGCATACTCACATACCCATCTTGTTAAGGTCCAACTTGGTCTTCAGGTGGGTCTATATTCTTGGTCTGCAATGTCTGCATAGATGTGAACTCTAATATAGTTTCGCTGCATATGTCAATATAATTTTTCATTTGTCTAGACCAAAGCAATATGTTGACCAAATTATTTGTATTCATGTCCGGCAAGTGCTCAGTGGACGCAGTCAGTATGCAAAAGAAATACATTTTCCTCTAGAACTATGGACTGATAAACACATTATTGAACAGTTACTGCAAAACACATCACAGTTAATCGTGCTGAGCCAAAGTCTGACATGCCCTTGAGCGGAGCAGTTGTTTGAGTGATGACAAAGACTCGTACAGTGACATCTGTGGAGGCGTTTGAACAGTCTCTGCATCAACATCGGCTGGTTGCAATGGCATATAAAAAACAAATGAAATGGAACACTTAAAAGAATATTAGAATAAAATAATGAAAGCCACATCTAAATGAATGAACAAAGACATTCTGCTGCTTTCCCATTAACTCTTTTAAATGCGCTGGAATTTAGCACCCATTGTAATTTCGTTACACAATGTGGATTGTTGTAATAACAATAAAGATTCCTAATTCCTAATTGGGACACTCTCCTCTCCTCCATATTATATGATGTATTTAAATTAACAAATTAATAAAATGACTGACTAATAGATTGATACATTATGGAACATAATTTCCCCCTTAGATATTTGAAGAAAAAAGTAAATCCACAATTAGAGAAAGAAAGATTAAAACAAGGGCAACAAACTGCAGGTGCACAAACAGTCCTAAACTGAAGTGTGGCTGGCTGTGTGTCTGCCACACTCCATTTGGGAATGGAGGGGTGGCTTTCAAATACAAGCAGACACGCGGTAGGGATCTCGGGTTGACCCCCTGCAAAGTCACATGTTGCTAAGATGCATCATAGCAATTGTCCCGCACTAAAGGGATTTGCAAGGGAGAGGGGAGCCGTGGAATGGGGCAGGGTTCGGGTGTGGGGGGCATTGATAGGTTGGCAGAGCTTAGAATTTATGTGTCTGTAACCGTGCAATTTATGAGGAGACACTTGCCCGTTTTCAGTGAGGCGAGTGCGGGGTGGAGGGGATATGGCGAAGGAGGGGTTGGCGGTGGCTTGTTTGCCACGCAGGCGGCTGTGCAAATATTCGCTGTCCCCTCGTGCACCTGCTGCCATTGTTGGACCCACTGGCGGCCTCCTGGTTTCCCACCCTATATTGCTGCGCACTTCATTTGTCAAACACACAAAGCGAGATGGACACACAATAGGGGTGCATTTTAGCAGTGCCTGGTCCTACGTTGGTGTTCTGACAAGGGCTAAATTGTGATGCGACCTTCCCTACCCCCGCCCCACCCCCACAGATAGATTGGCGGCTGCTTTCAACTCTGATAGTGGATGAAATTGAGGGGTGGGTCAAAGCCACAAGTTTTAAAAAGATGACCACCCCGGCCCCTGGCCCGAGTCATTTACATATCCAAACAAGATACCACCATAAAGTTGTAGATGGCAGTGTGTGTTTATGTTGATGTTATGATAATCCACTGTGTTTATGTTGATGTCATGATAATCTCCTGCCCCCTGAACCCCCTCCTACCCCACCAATCTCCCTAAAGACCCCTTGCAGTTTTCCACTCAATTCAAAATCTCATTCTCTTATTTCCCATAAATATTCATTTCTGTGCAGTTTTCCTGCTGTTGAGCAAATGGACGCCTGGGAATCATAGATGATGGCATTTGTGTATAAATACTCCCAAAACAAACAGAAGAACACATGCGTGGACTCAGATGGATTTTGACAGAAATTAATGTGTTGCAGCAATTAACATGAATTATTTTCATCCCCCCATGTTTTTCATTGGACATTATTCATCCTGGTTCAGCACTTGTGCGGTTGCACACACTTTAATGGCCTGTTTATGAGTTGGATACGCATTTGCAAGTGAACGAAGTCTTTGCAAAATGCAGGAGTTCACTTATTCAGATTTTACTTGACCACCTCGTGGAGTCCACAAAACCCTTCATTAATTTTAATTGAGTCTTATTCAACTGCTATCTAAAAGCGGTTTAGCACAACCTCAAAACTTGCTGATTTGATGATTTAAATAATTTGACAGGCATTTTCCTCTCGGACACGCTGACGTGATATTCTTCTTTTCGTTCTTGTACTTTGCGGATCACTTGATTGATTGTTTTCGGTTCATATCTCTCTGAAGACCCAGTTTTGCAAATGTTCTTGTTTTGATTTTGCTCATTCATTTCACCATGATGCTAGAATGAGCACATGGGGAGATCAACAGGATACACCAGAGGGTTTTAAAAACTATAGACCACCATGACAGCATTGTCAAAATGATCCTCAGCATGTGCAGACATAGAAGAGACAGACCCACATTCAGCAATATTTTTAGTTTACGTGCAATGGTTAAGATATAATGATTCAGCTGTCCTTTATTTATATTGTTATATTATATTGTAGTCTACGCAAATCTCTTTGCATTTCAGTTTTAATCCCCTCCCCCATCTTTTTTTCTGTTTTGTTTTGTTTTTGGGTGGATACCCCATGTGCATCCTCTTTTCTTTCATAGTTTTTTGTAACATCGTTTATGCTTGTGAGTGTGCTTTGGGGCAAATCGGGGTGGCACTGTCCCCATATCCAGAGCTTCACACGCCAAAGAATATATCAGCGTGCTTCGCCTCCCTTTTGACTATTGTGCTAAAGGCTATGTCTCTTTGGAACCCAAAAACCATAGACCACCCCGAAATGTCTCTTGTTCATAAATGAAAAGCCCAGTGGAGTTGAGATGGCGCTGTTAACTGTTTCTTTTTTCCGTTGATCCATTTCTCTTTTTCCCTTTTTATCTGTGGAAGGGACCAAAAAAAAGTTGCCTGGGTTTGTCAGATTCACGTTGTTGCTGCAGATACTGCTGGGGATTGGCTTTCACTGGATAGAAACTGTATCAACACACGCCCTAGCAGCTCCCCAAACAAGCCCAGTAACGCAATCCACTTTGCTCTCCATATGCTCGGCAGGTTCCAAACATTCCGCCTCTCCAAACTATGGCTTCATATGGAGAGTCCATATGGCCGTTGAGGATACTGACACTAAAATATCAGTCCGCCCATCAAATTTTCGCACGCTACTCCAAATACTCTAACGAATAGAATTTCACTGCACAATATGTTGCACAAACTATTTTGCTCAAACTTACAGTATGTTATCAAAACAGCAACCTCTGCTATCGGATGTTTCAATCCGTTGGAATATGTACTTACAAGCTGATTTTAAAGCACGTTTCAAGCATCAGTTCCGTGTGTGGGTCGCAGATCATGGCACGTCTGTAGAACTGACATCTGCTGCTCCTTAAGAAGTGGTGAAAAACAGAAGTCCTACACTATTTTACGATATTTTGTTGCTTATTGAATATTGGTTGTCATATTTTCATCTGTGCATCCCTTACACAGTATTTGCTAAGTTGTTTTCAGAGGGTGTCCTTATGGAAACACTCAACTGAACTAGCAGACCAAAATGACTTCAAGTATTGAAATATCGCCGCAATAAAGTGAGAAATTCAAAACCATGATTATCCAGAGCATTTCTCAAGAGGGAGAAACCTGCAGTGTCTCTCTGTCTGCCTGCTGGGCTGCTCGACGCTGTTATTTTTCCATTCCACTCATACATCATACAGATATTTCTCGCTGGTGTCGGTTCCCATCAGAACTGACTAATTTATGAGTGTGTGTGTGTGTAATTTTAGTTCTTATCTAAATTCAACCTGTGTGTTTAGATTTAAGAGTCAAAATGGAGGGCCGGATCAAGTTGAGACCTTATTCCCAGAAATGAGCAAAGTCAGACTGTTCCTCTGACCTCAGAGGTGTAGAATCAACACAGTGGACAGGAATTCAAATCAATAAGATTTCCGCCCATGTTGTTTGACATATTTCATGCTCACAACCCATCTATGCTGCCAATTGTGAGCCGGGGCTCGTGCGTGAACCTTAATCGATTAATCACTATCATCTGCTGGACTATGTTTGACAGATCCTAACAGTGTCTCGACCTTTGTGATCAATTTAGCAGATAAATGTTGAGTGTAGCTTTCACCTGACCCATGAAGTTAATGACCTTTTTTTAGTGCAAGATAACAGAACGAGTATTGTTTTGTTTTTTTCCCTGATGTTTTTTTTTAGAGGGGACTTAAAGTGCATTTATTACTTTTGAGGCATTCCAATTGGCAAGGTTGCCTCATAACATGTTGCGGGAAGCACAGTTGTTCCAACATTTATTATACAACTGACCATCAGTCTAACAGGAATTGTGCGAAATCAAGAAGAATTTCCTTCCAAAGCAACAATAAAGTAAGCATTGTCTTTCATTCACATTAATTGAGGGCAGAAAGCTCAAACTAAGTTCTTCTTCAATATAAGGCAAGATAAAGCAAATAATTCCATTGATTTCTGTTCCCTTTGATTTATTTTCTGTGCACCTTTGCGGTCACACAAGCGGCAAATGGCTTTGCTCTCAAATGTGTTGGTTATTAGGATGGTTTACATGGATTGAGGTGATTTTGCTGCCAGATGTCTGAACAGGGCAGCTTTAAATCAGTGGAGCAGGCGAGCTCCCGATGATGCTGCGTTACTACCCCAAGACACCATTATTACAGCCAAACACAGCTTGTAACACATTGCCTGGAGCAAACACAACATGCATTGTAAAACACAGGGAAATATGCAAATGAGCAGGCAAGACTTCAATTAATTGGCCACAGATATGCTGCTACATGAAACCATTAAGGGGGAGCAAATAGCTTTAACTTTGTTTCTAATGTAATATAAAGTTTAATTAATAAAGTGTGTACGTGATGAAGTGGAGAATTTTCAAACAAGCCCTGTGTCCATTAAAGGCCCTAGACCCTCACTAGGCAGTCTTATTAAACCCAGTTTCCAAACGTGTTTACGAGGCCCATAGAGAAAAAACTGAGAAATGCCGAGACATGGAGAAAAAAGAAATTAGTTTGTGTAATTAGTGAAAATTAAGAGCTTTTAATCCAGGAGGAGGCATGGTCGGAAGCCGAGTGAGGGAGGGGCTGGGGGAGTGCTGGCTGGGAGAGATGTCGGTCTGAGGAGCGAGTGTGTATCTTACTTTTGTTTCTCCCCGAAGGGATGAGCAAGGACCCAAAAGCACACAACTAATAAAGATAGTCATAATAAAAATATGCTTATTTTTGTAAAGGGCATTGAAAGCACGCCCTCCTTCACCAACAGGATATCTTTGGAAAATAGATGTAGTGTGACGTATCTGCGTCTATTCTTGCGGGGTTCTCGGCGTTTGCTGCATCGTATAATGAGAGCACAAGGATTTGTGCGCGTGTGTGGTTTATGAACGTGCCGACAGACATGCTGTTATTTTATTCATTGACGTGATGCACTTTGCATTTTAGTTGTTGAGGATAGGCTAGAGATGCTGCAAGGTCTTGAGGTGGCACAACACCAACACTCTTTCTCATTGGTAAATAGAGACGCGTGTTTCTTAATTTTGACGTTTTCCATTCGGTCACATCAAGTTATTGTTTTTCTTTTGTTTGTTAGTTTTTTCTACTTTTTGTGGAGCATTTTGATAAAATCTCATCTCTTTGACCCCTTTGAGCCAACAAATCGGCGGAAGCTTTGTCAGACTTGTGCAGCATCAGGAAGAATGTTATTTCCTGATCTGTCAGCGGGTGGCATTTCTTTGCTCTGTGTAATGACACACTTCAACCTTGCTTCCACTGACAGTCTCAGCCCCGCTCGTCTTTGACCTTCTAAAATAAACCAGATGTTTCATGTGATGGCCAGAGGAAGCAGGCACTTGGGGAAAAGCTGTGGATGAGAAGAGAATACTTGAGCGCAATTTTTCTACACACCAGGGTTACCAGGCTTCATTAGGGCAGAAGAAATCTGTAGACCCCGTTTTGTCATTTAAACAGGATTCTTATCACATATCTTGGTTAAATATATCCTCTACGTTTTCCTCCAACTTTCTCCTGCCTGCCATTAGGATCTAAATACAGAGGACTTTATGATATAATTGCCACAAGGCCACTTTCACAACCAGTTGAGAATGATAACACATTTCCCTCGTGTTCTTAGGTAAGGACCCCCCACTGTCTACAGGAGAGCTGTTAGACATTTTGCATGCTTCTGTTAGTGCCAGGAGCCATGAGAGTGAATGTACTTTCCTACGGGCTCACTTAACCCATCCCTCCTGTGGAGCCTTTCTGGCTCAAAATTGCCCTTGCCTGAGTATTGGATATTTCCCTCATTTGATGTGGTAGTGTTAGTATGACAGCACAAGCCCCGTCAGAATACATTGTCAAAAAAAATTGTCTCGGTAAAATGCTCATCATCTGTGTCAGCTGTGGAAAAAGCGAACATATAGAGGGATTATTCACAATATTATGAGTTCCCTTTTGCCAAGCTTCTTTTGTCTGCAACAGAAACAATGGACTACAACAATAACAACTCAACTTCTCAGTTTTAGTGTGGGAGTTGCGCTCACTGACGGTCACAGTTTTCTGACATATAATCAAACATTTTTGGTTTGGAAGTTACTGCGGAAAAAAAAAGTACGCCCACACTGTACTTTCCATGACGGTATCATTTCAGCATATCGCAACAGACACAAGGCAAAACATGGAGTTGACTGCAACTGCTGACAATTATTTTGGTCGCTGTCTTTTGGCAGTACACCCATCACGTACGGTATTACTGTCGAAGTCTTGCTCGGGCTTCCGCAAGCAGGCAGCTGTGATTGTGACATTATAGGGTGTGAAGGGACCCGAATATTTATTTTAGAATTTGTATGATATCTACAGAGATGAGTCAACATTAAACACACTGTGAGATGTGCGTTTGGGTGCAACGATTTACTTTTCTCATCAATTCATAGGGGACCAGAGCTGGCTATGAAAGTGACATTGTTCATTAGCTCGACTGGGTCTTGTCAGCTATGGAAAGGGTAACATATGCTGAGTAGCATCTCTTTTGCCGCTTGTCCCTCTGTGGACATTCAGTTTGCTGTGAGCGTGAAATGTCTGGGTGAAACACCTATGTTTCCCAAAGCAGTCATATTATTCACAATCGTGCAATAACACCCACAACAAATAGATGTGCCGGTGTGGACATATTTCTGTGGCAGCAGATGGTTGAGAGGGAGATAAGTATTCAATTGAATTCATTAGAGTGGTGCTGTTGATGTTCTGTCTCAACTGAACGCAGATATGACAAACACAATTTTTTGTTTTACTATTGATGTGATGTAAACACAACCGATCCTGCTGGGATTGTGTATCATACTACTTGGTTCTAGTCAGTTGGTTTTCCTCCTGTGGATGCCTGATTGACAGGTGATGGATGGAACCACAGACAGTGTTGGTCTCGCAATGGGCATTCCAATGAGGGACGGTTGGTGCTGTCCATCCTCGAGTACTACATCTACTACAGTAGAGGCAGTGCAGTATATTTGATGATTGATGGCGTGGGGGTTGGGAAAGGTACATCCCCCATCCTGCATTGCAGGCAGTGTAGGTTTTTCTTTAAATCTGTAGAGTCTGGCCAGAGGAGTCCATCAACGCCCTGTGGGAATACTGTGCATGAGCTCCCACCTTTGAAAACCCGTCTGTTGCCTCAAACAGTAGGAGTAGAGGCTGGATTCATTGGACGCAAGTTTGAACAGTATGCGACTGCGATGCATTGCATTATGGGGCTGCAAATAGGTGGCGTATACATTGGCCTGAAGATGTACACACAACTACTGTCAGTCAACTCGATAATGCACTAAACATTCGAACTGCAACTTACCTTGTGACACATTAGAGTTCACCAACATATTTTACACTCTGATTTAATAAACCTGAGAGGGATACGGAGACCACTTATTCGGCACCTGATGAAATTGGTTGGCAGGAAAAACACTATGTCCTTCAGTGGTGGCCTACTTTGAAAGTAAAATACCAACTGTTGGAAAAATAGAATGACATTATATTTCATAATAACTGTGCATATCAGGCTCTTGCAATGCTGTCGAAGCACCACCTGAGAGGAATATGAAACTCTTGGCCAGGTCCTCTATACCCCGAGAGAGCACAGGCAGGGTGGGCTGCAGGGTGTGGAGCACAGAGTGAACGTTTGAAGTCCAGGAGGACGATGCTGATTGTGGGTGGCATTGGAGGTCTTAAGCCTCAAACTCGCTGCCAGCTGGACGTCTGAAATGAGCTGTTTCGCAATTATCTAGACCCTGAAATGCAGTCGAAACCGGGAGGTAGTTTAGATTAATTTCCTCTGTGTGCTTTAGAAAATCTGGTGAAAGCGGATATACTTCTAATATTCCAATATTGAACACAAAGCAGAATTGGTCTTTTTTTTTTCTCTCTTGGACCAACATTTGACTACAGCGTTCTTTGATGTATTTTTACTTTTTAATATATCTTGGTGTTTCGCTCAAATCCAAAATTGGGTTTACTCAAGATTATCCAGCTTTGAAACGTGTCGCACCTATTGCCAAATGCTTAGCTCCTTACGTATGTTTTGGAAGAGTCTCAATACAGCAGATGTTGGAGCTGATGCCAAATGCCATAGTTTCCACCGTCCCAATGTAATTACGTAGCCAGCGATTAGCACTCAATCATCCCTCTACTATCAGGAACACGTGCTCTGTGTTCAGCCTCAGTTTAGAATAAGTAAATGATGACAGAAGGCCTAACTTGTATGTTTTGCCTAAGACTTCAACCCGGTCGCCCCGTTGTTGTCATAGTCAAGCAGCACCTGGTCTGAGAGAAGATGGAGTCAAAGGTGGCACTGTCTGTCAAAGTGATGGACACGTCTCCCGTATCAGTTACATACATGCATGGTGATACAGTAAATGCAGGTACAAAAATGCAGATACACAGTTACACACACACATACACACACACACACACACACACACAATCTGGCAAAAGGCAGCGGTGTATCCATTTGAAGGTGATCCCTCGCCTCGTGTTCTGCTCGCTCCAATGGAAGGCTTATCCTGTGTGGCAGGATCAGTGTGAACCTTTCTGTCCTCTGAAGTCCCAACAGCACTGCGTGGATCAGTATGAGCTCAGCCAAGTTATGGTTGGAAAGATGGAGGTTTAATTTATCTTGTCCATGTATCTGTGGCAGGGTTAGGACCTATTTTATTCCCCACATTTTTGCATTAGCTTCTAGTAGAAGAGTGCCACTTCTCAGGTAGCACTCACAGGACAACGCCAACAATGTTTGCCCACCAACTGCCCAAGTAACATTCTAGCATGCACTCTGTGGTGTTTTATTAGTTATATTTTGCTGTGAGAGTGTTTTCCGCATAGTTAGATATGAAGAGTATATCAAATGTAATAAGAACAAAAAAGAAAGAAAGTAATTTCCGCAAAGTTGACAAGGCAGTGAACTCAGTCGTGGTTCAGCAGAGTGCAGCATGGGGAAATGCCTCTCCAACTCAACCTTTTAAAACACGGATGTCAAAAATCTGTTTGCACTGCCCGCCCCATATGTTGTCAGTGTTATGACGTTCAGAGACGAATGAGCAACTCTCGTGTATTAGACAATTGTATCTGCTGTCATATTTTGTCTGGCCATGTCCTCATACATTTCAACCTATCACTGTCCTACTGGCAGCTGGGCGTCTGCCAGTATAAATTTGGAGTCTCCTCCTCATGATATTTTTTGGCAGAAATCAGCAATTATTTTGTCACACTCGTGCGCTACAAATGCAGTTTGACAACTGACATTTGCTCACACAACCTGTTGTTTTGGGAATCTTTTTTTTTTTTTTTTTTTTATGGCAATTGTGGATAAAGTGGTATATCGAAGCAGTGTGGTCCAGCAAGGGTGTTTATTTTTTTGTTTTGGTTTGTTTTTTGTGGTAAGAGTGCACCACAATACAAGCTGATGCTTACAGCCTTGCACTTATTTTGTGTAGAGGGTATTACCATACATCAGAGAGGCATGCACAGCAGGGAAGTAGAAATTCTTAAGGCTTAAGTCAAGAACAAAGGCCTTACGTGTGTATGTCTGTGCACATGATCCTGCATAAGTTGGACGGTGATGGTATGGGGCTGGACTGACCAAGCTAAACAAACTAGAGCTAATGCAAATTCGAGTGATCAGCTCCTGCCGAGGGGGAGACATTTGCCCTCATGCAGTTTCCTTTCATCTTGACACACCTTCAGAAAGGCAACAAGCAGGAGGAAGATGCCACTCTTGCTTTTGATCAGGACACTACAACAGTGTATACCATGTAAAGTACACACTTCACCAAATGCTTTTGCCAATTTCACCATCAGTGGTTTGACCATATTTATGTTATTCTACTTTCCTCCCAACTAAAGAGAGTGAGAAAAATTGGATATGCGTTGTCTTCCAAAATCTGTTTTGGACAGTTTCTGTCCCACAAACCTAAAAAGTTCTTGAGGAGGGAAACATGAATACTTGTGCGTTGCAATTTCCCCCCTGCATTTAACTGAAATGTTACAATTGATGGCTTGGTCAGACCCCCATTCAAATCTTTCGATAGCCTGAATTCTTCCACTGGTTAAAGCCTGATTGCTCGCAAATCTGCAGCTCTCCTTGTCTTGAATTGTTTTAACTCAGTAAAAGTGGGAAAGCACAATGCCAGAGAAACTCCACATGATAGTAAATCTTTTTTGTTTTGTTTTTTGTTTGTTTATTTAGTTGTTTGTTTATTTTAATTGTGGATGTGTGGTAGTTGGCTGATGTAATGCCATTTTGTGCTTTCTGTTGCTCTACGGTCCAGTGCTTGTCAGTGTCATGTCAACTGATATCTGAACACATATTGATTGATTAATTTATTCATTTGTTTGTATGTTTGTTAGTTTATTTGTTAGTCGGTCAGTCGGTGGGTCGGTTGGTTCATTCATTCTTTAAGGTAGTGGGTTTGCCTGATTTGGTGATACTCTTTGTTACATCAGCAACTGAGGTTTATTTTTCTTCCAAAAATGCTCATGTTATTTTTACAACCTCTACTTCTTTTAGTCGTCACTCAACACTCTAAATCAACACCTGTACAAAAAGGTTATGAGGTAGTGATACCAACTCTGATGTATTCTTCACAGCGACACACCTCCAAAGGGTGTCGGTGAAAGGCATCTGATCACAAAGGTTCTTTTCTCTGTTTGTGTCCATATCTTATACTGTGCTCCTGTTCGTGGACATGAAACTGTCTTTGTTTGTCCCGCAAAATCTATTGTGAGTGTTAACACAGATGAAATTCCAAATGATGGGGCCAAACACAAGGCTTAACACTGAAAACCAACAGAATCATACAACCATATGGATATTTGTTAATTATAAAAGTACTGAGTCTTATTCGAGCATCAGGATTTGTAGGGACAAATTAGAATTCACATGCATGCACATGGACACACAGACGCCCACACACACGCGCGTACACACACACACACGCACACATACACACACACACACAAATCAGAAACTGGTCAAATTGTGCTCCGGATATGAAAGATGGGGTGAGTTCCCAAGGTATCTGGCTATCAAACCTATTACTAGCTTTAGACAAACAAACATTAATTTACCAGATGGTAGGAATACCACCGCCAGACCAACAGATGATAAACTGTTTGTACAATGTGGGCAGCAGTGGCAAAAGATGAGTAGAAACTGTGTAAGATGTAGAAAGTTTCAATACTTACTGATAATTTTGGCCTGGGATCAATTTTCACAAGGAACATCTAAGCGTAATCATATTTGCCTTGACAGCCTCTAGCCACCGAAAAACGTTACCAGCATCTAAGCACCAAATGGTTCCCATCCCTCTGTTGTGTTTAGTTTGTATAGCCATGAAAATGTTCTCAGGGATGATTGGGAAGTGTGTGTTGGTATGTAGCAGGCGTAGTGGCAGCTGTTTTTATGTGATTGGGGTGGGGGAGCTCTCAATAACAGAGCATATATCTGTCCTGGAGCTGATTGTTAAGGATAAACCCATTGCCATTACTATGCGTGAAGTTAAGCTTGCGAAAAGAGAGACAGAGAGGGGTAAAAGTAATTTCTCTCCTCCCATGGTCCTCATCCGTCAACAATCCTTGGCATTTTCCAGCGCAGCAATGTGAAGCGTTTCTTAAGTCTTTTCACACCTCAATACACAAACTGGATCAACCTATCGGTTAACCTTCACAAAAAGAAGAGATCAAACAAGCATGTGTTTCTTAGAAAATGAAATTAAAGGATGGTTGTCTTTTCCTTTTTTGACAGCTGGTCCTTCTGGGCAGTTGTCCTGCCCAGACAAACCTGTTTCTTGCCGTCGCAAAGGCAACACTGCACAAAAAGAGTAAGATAGCCAAATGAATAGTGATTAGTGAGGAGTTTTAATGTGAACAATAGACCATAATTCATCAGAGTTGATGCCTAAAAGAAATGCTTTCAAAATTTAAGCCTCAATTGTTTCTCTCCATTCAGGTCCTTGAAAGGTTAATTAAGAAACACATTTCTTGGCCTAAGGCAACATACTGAATGTGAGGACACAGTATCAGCAGGTCGCAGGTGTTTTCATACAAAGTTTGAATACAACCTGTGACTTTTACTTTTTTAAACTTTTATCTTTGAAATCAAGTTCACATCATAAGCAGTGAACAGGCAATGACCAAACAAGAAGTACCACGGCCTGTTTATAAAAGCAGTTGAGAGGCTTACTGAGCAAGGCAGCTTTTAAAGGATGCAAATTATATTCTGGCAGATCCAGAACGTGTAAGAAAATAATAGGTCTGTCAGCAGGACGGCAAAATGGAACATTTCACAATGGAACACTGCACATTTGTTATCTCGTTGTTCAGGGCACCTGTGAGTACTTCAAAATTAAAGTAATACACCTTTATTGAATAGGAGCAACACAAATACTTGTCATTTTGTGTCACTTCCTCTTTTTTTCCCACGCCATCACCTGGCAAGTAAACCAACAGGACTTTGGCAAATGTGTCTACTGTCCAATTGAGAAAATTAGTGAAATGTTGGTTCTTTACCCTCTGTACCGGTCTGGAACTATTTTTGATAATGTCTTGTGGCAGTTGGACAGCATGAGCTGGACACCAGGGGCCTCCTATTGGATCAGGAGCGTGTGTCTCTCCACCAGCACCCGTTTCCATTGGTTTTGGAGCTCTCTAAGCATGGTCAGGTGGATGCCTTTGCAAACTGATTGGATGTCCAAGTTAAATCCATTCGATGTCTCATAGAGTATGTATCCATGACCAATTTAAGAAGCTGAGTCAAAGCCTTCCCGCACTCCTCATGTCTCCTAGAGAGAATTCAGTGGCATTGCATAGATGTGCTCAGGTTGAATTTGCTGGTCAAACAGCAGCAATTTAGGACCCCTCCCAGGTCATGGCCGATGCCAAGATATTGATTTTAAGGGATTTAAATTTACTCCATGTGGCTGCGGTGCTTTCATATCCAACTTAATTTCTGGTCTGTCATGATTACTCCATATACTGAATGTTATAGTACACCACAATAGCGTATGTCCTCTGGGAGAACGACTGCCATACACTGCCCCTCTCCATTTCTCCTCCCCCTTCCCCTCCTCCCCGCACCACTTTGAACAGAAACTGACACGTTCCACAGAAAATCTTTGGAGGAATCCTCATCTGCTCTGAGGGTGGAAACCAGAAGCTGGATCACTAAAGGAGATCTGTGTACATCTCAATTAGAGGAGGTGGGATTTTTCCCACTGGGCCCAGCTCCAGGCCCAGCTGTGTACCTTCAACCGTGGGTTGAGCCTCTCCCTTCATACTGAAAGCATTACTGGCCACAGCGGGATTCATCCTGCCCCCCACGCACACCTTTTATTTTGAGGACTCAAATAAGTGGAACCAGCTGCTTCCAGACGTGGACAAGTGACCTCAGAAGACTGGTTCACCCCAAACATCTCCAATGCTCTGCGCGGTCAGATTTGGATGACCCCTGCGCACATGTGTACATATTTTCTGGAGGGTCCTTCATTTTTCTACACTCCTCTCTTCATGTGCTCGCACTTAACACAGCATCTTCAGCTCCCATCATCATTATTATCAGCCACTTCCACTGGCTCCTCTCATCATTAGGCATGATGATGATTGCACGGTTGAACTCTCCCATTTGTCTCCCAACTGCCATGGTATTTTAGTGGTTCACCATGGGTTGAGGAGAAGTATTGTACAAAATCAAAAAAAAGGGGAAAAAAATGGGTTACTACTCCAGTCAACATTCTTTGCCATGGTAATATCATTGCATTGCCAGGGTAATATTGTAACAATATGCCACATCCCTGTACACATAAACACAAAAAGACATGAATCAGCAGCATTGTTATTTTCCGAACTATAAGCTGCTCCGGGGTACAAGTCGCATCAGCCAAAAAATGCATAATAAAAATAAGTGGCATTTGACTATACGCTTTATATATTTGAGGGAAATGTAATTTACCAAATCCGAGACCAAGAACAAACATTTCATCTTGAAAAACAAGTTATAATAACAATAGAACATAATTTTCTGTGATTTTTAGTTTGGTAGTTTATCCCCACTCCATCTGGATAAATTTCAATCCATAGCCTTGTCAGTCTGCGAGTTTTGTGTTCGTGAGAACGGATAATTAAGACTTTTTTGATTGAACTTGCATCTGTCCTACATCCCGTGTCTTTTACTGTGACACATGCAGTTTGTAATCCACATAATACGATTTTCTTTTCGGGGGCATTTTTGTTCAGTCTTTATGAGGTGTCTTTTGAATCACTGTAGTGTTGACATTTTTTCAAGTTTTTTGTGGTACAAGAGTGGTAGATACTGGTACACAAGCCTAGAGTACCCTGGCACAGTTATCAGTGTGACAGTAACGTGAAATTATACATTTTGATAATTTTGCAATGATGTCACTTCTGATAATAAGTCGCACTCCCAGCCAAACCATAAAAATATTTTTGGTTTGCTCTCTGCAAAATACGGTCCAAGATAAGTAAGGGGAAACAAGTTCAGGTGCTGAGACAAAAAAAAAAGTAGGGAGAGAGTCAGTTAAGCAAGAGTAATAGACTGAGAATCAAGGTTGATGAAGTAGTTAAGATATTTGTGGACACAATCACCAAATTGAGGACGACCCCTAATTTAAACCAGTCACAGGGCAATATCACCCTATCCTCAGTGCATTCCTTGAGCTCTTAAGCGTGAGAGAATGCCGATGCGCCATCACCTCCAGTAGATAATGCCACAATTTGTCTGATAGTCTAGGAAATAACATTTATAGAGATAGAATTAAGAGCAAGTCAACCCCCAAATAACTGCAATAAAAATCTGAATAATTGCCACAAGGTTCGGCTAATAGTTCAGTTTGTGCTCTGCCTGGAGGCAAGAGTCAAGTCTTAAAGCCACGAGACATAATGAATGCGAGTCATGGCTGAGGGCTGGTTATGATATGAACCTTTTTGCACAGCACATTTATTTATGTTTTCAATTAACCATTCAGGAAATGTCAATCCGTCACCATCACGGTCCTCTATCTCAGAGTTGCCGTGGCTTAAAAGTTAAAGCCACATCATTGTTTCTCAACCCGTTTTTGGCCAGTGATTTTACTCAATGATAGGTGCTCATTGTTTGATTGGGATCCATGGCTGAAAATATTTTTGGGATTAGATGTATTGTGTGTGTTACACGACTGCACACATCTGTGTTTTCTGTTTACAAATTTTGAAAGAACCTGGCCACAAATGAATCAAGCGATTATTGTGAAATCCCAATGTGAAATAGTCCTCTCTCCCTCTCTAAATTTGCAGGAAATGTCTTTTTTTTTCATTGTCAACTTAACCTCTTGCAAGACAGGGTGAGATCACATAATGAGAAACCAGGAGGAAAAAAATCTTCTTGATACCAGTTTCCTACCCTAACAATTCATCATCGTCATGTCACGTGAATTTGATGTCAGCCTTTGCTCAAAACTTTTTCAAAATAAGATTGTCAGCTCACACCTCCAAGGTGAAACATTTCTCTGGTGAAAAGCTAACAGAGGCATGGCTCCAAGTGAGACCCAACCTGTCTGGTCGGCACAAGTCAATCCAAATCCCAAATAACATGTATGGGACCAGTTCTCAGCACAAACCCGGCGCAAAGCAATTTGTAAGTGTCCTCATGGGGGAACTTGGTGAAATCGTTAGAGAGCAGCTGGGAACACAAGATAGGCGATTTTCCTTGGAACGCTTTACTCCTCATCCACCCTCGGACACGTGTGTGGTGATTTCCTGCCGGAAAAATAAAAAGTACATGTTTTGCTCATATGTATTTTCATGATTTACTCACCCACACCAATTTGTTCATTTTCGTACAAGCACTATTGACTTTTATGCAGCATTGTCCACTCATTCCTCATCTCAGTGAAACATTAACACTAACATCTGTAAAATGTGCATTTCCTTTCACTCTCCGCCATCCGATCATATGAAGCTCCATTGATATCTCCATTGATTTTAAAATGACTATAGTGTGCGCAGGTTATTTTATTTTTTACGTGGAATTCAAATTTTAGTACATCAGGAATGGCTCAGGCCAAAGACTCTTCCTCAGAATATATCTTCTTTAGAGAGGCAGCTCTCTTGCCGCTCAATCCTCAGTGTGAGTCCCCGAGAAGGAGGACAGGGCACATGTTTGCAGGCAGATTGCACATTTGAAGGAATAAATTGCCTCATAGAGGGCCAGACTCCACATTGTCTCTTCCACTCTGGGTTGCTTTGCCTTTAAATATGTTTGTTGAAGACCTGTCATCTGCACTTTCTTTCCTTTCTTTTCAAGGCCTACTCACTTTTATGGTGTCTGGTGGCTGGACTCAGCTGGATGGTCTGTGTCCGGAAGTGAACATGTGGTAGTGTTTAGCTTCGTAATGCCTTGGGTTTTATGGATGTCTTGGGGGAGATATCATGTGGAAGGCAACCAAGACAGACATTCTGCTCCAGCAAACAGAGTGGACGTCCAATAGTTGGAGAACTCTTGTTATCACAAAGCCTCTCCTGGGTGTATGTCATTCCAAAGCCCAAGGAGAGAAGGTTTAGGAGTCAAGCCAAGTCATCCTTAATAAGCAAGATCTGTTTTTTATTCATGCAACATATTATTTTTAATGAACCCTGCTATCAATTTTGTTGACTCTTTTGGCACAGCCATGCTGTAACTCCCCCCCTAGTTAATGGAATGTGTAACAGTTAACTTCACCGTGGAGCTCCCTCCTTGTGGATTTTTCCATCCTTTTATGTTTTCATTGAGGCGTGATTGCGAAACGCTCCCCTCTGTGCTCCGTTTCTCCAAGGCCTTCACCATTTCACATCACTCCTCACTAGTATAAGGCATTATGTAGATGTGCGAGATACTTTGGTTTCTCCAGTCCATTTCCCCACTCAGACATGCATGGCCGCTATCATATCCAATTTATTTGACTGCAATTCTCTCAGGAGACCCTTCTGCCCATAAGTCAACAATGTTGGATTTCCAGGTCTAAATAATACATTAGGGCGTGCTGTTTGGAAGTCATCCCTCATTTTAAAACACTCTCCTTGCACTATTTCATGGATGTAGAATTACATTAGTCACTCCTCACCATCCACATTCTGCTATCCTGGCCGTATTCCACCCAAAAACCAATTCATGTGCCACATGTCCACACGTTTAAGATTTTACTGCAGTGAGCGGCTGCCAGAGAAATCTCTCTAAATCCCAACGTTGACCACTGCGAGCGACTCAAATTGCATCAAAAGAACCAAGTGTAACTGCCAGATCTCACAGCCGCTGCAACCCCATCTCAAACAATGCTCAGACCGCACGGATACAAAGCGGATTTCATTAACAAATATCAAGCTGTGCAGGAATTGGGGCATTGTTGTCACGATATTATGCTGTAGCCTCTCGGCAACAAGCGAAACACGCTTTAAAGTCGGCGTGGACTGCGATCAGCTGTTGTCCAACCTCTCTGTCGGGGAGGTTAAGGCCTACTTGGCTGCGGATAGTGTGTTTCAGCAAATGGCTCCCACAGTACTGACAATTTCCCTGAAAATGTCACTCGACCCTATCTTCATGGACAGTGTATATTTTTAGTAGCTGGTAATCATTCTGTCCTGGAAACGCTTATCAAACCTGCATCGTTTTCATGCTAAACCATTAAATGGGAAAGTGGCACCTGCGGTGGCACCTGTCCATACATCTGAGGGGCTGACTTGTGTAGCAGATAAGATTGTGTTCAAGCCTTCAGGGCCCATCAGTCCCCATGCAGCGCTCAGAGGAAACATGTGACATGTGGCATAATTGAGTCAGCCAGCAAATACTGTAGCGGGAGCCAGACAAACCGATGCTGCCACGCACATGGAGCCAGCAGAGGAGCTAGAAGCATTATAGGACAGTATTGGAATGGGACAGCCCAGCCTCCCGTTTCTAAAGGTGCTCTATTTATCTTGTTTAATTTGAGATGGAGCAGGGGCAGAGACGTGTTGGGGGGGTTGAAGACGTACTGATGGATTGGCTGGGAACACCCTGTGCAAGGCTTGGTGTCGAGCGATTCAAGTGACAGTAAAGGGAAGATAGAGGAGGTGGAGGTAAACGATTCAGAGCGACAACCAGCCAAGTTCCACCCCTCGGTTTCTACTCTACCTAGTTTGTGGGGCCAAAAGAAGGTCGGCATTCTCTGGCAAGGGTTGTTGCTTGCAAACTCTTTCTTGTCTGTTTTTCCTCCTCTATCCCACTCTTTCAATGGCAATAACTACAACCCACAGATCTAAACGTTATGACTTCTGTAACCCCAAGCAGAGGAAACAACAAGTTGTTTTTGGAGGACAGGCACTATGGAGGCCCATTTAGCTCGTGGCCCGCTCCCAACTTTGTTGTCCTTTTTCTTCCACTTCTAAGAGGTTCATTCCTTCTTTGATCACCATGTTCTCTTCTTACTGCAAAATAGTCGCCCTGGAAAATGGAATTTGTGTCTTCTAAACCAAAATGACAGTGTTTGAAGTGTCTATGGTCTGGGTTGTGGTGACACACAAACAAAATTTTCACAGAGGGAGGGGGTTGAAATCTCTAGTGATTATAGCTGCCAGGAATCAAGTCAAGAGTCCAATAATCCACCCCCACCCTTGCCTTTAATGTGTAGATTTCTTTATAAAGCTAAATGAATTAAAGTACAATCCAAATACTTCCACCCTGACCACTCACTGCGCAATGGTGAGGTACTTTCCAATTTTTGGCCACTGTTGCATGTGCAGCATAGTTTGATTGAGTCTGAGAGATGAGACGATGTTCAGCAACTACCTACCCATTGCGGAAATCGTCAAAATTCCAGCACACAATCAAACTAAAGAAGAAGAGTCAACTGCAGGATGGTTCGCTGATTCTGTCAGAGATGTTTTGAGAGATATGATGCGGCGCCACTGAAAGGTTGTTGGTTACAGAGAAAATAAGCCCAGCATCACCGTGTTATGCTTGCAGTTGTCTGTGCAGATACGGCAAGATAGAGCGTTAAGATGCCCACAATTTGGGCGCTGCTCTTCCTATATGGAAATTAGTGTACCCAACTGATTAACTGATGGATTTGCGTGTTCTGCAGCAATCTCTGAATGGAGTAAATTAGAAGCTCTTTTGTGATTTGGAAAATGTTAATTCCAAAAACTCAACACTTTCATTAACATGAATCACTTTTCTCTCATTGCCAGTGAAAAAAGATGTTGACGAGACGGATGACCGGACGCCGCAATTCAAGAAAAAGGCGAAGGAGCTCCGTGTGCTGGATTCAAAGACGGCACAGAATCTTTGTACGTATACAAAGTTACTTCTCAAAGTTACTTACACCACTAATCACATGTTTACCTTCATACCATGCTATTTTGGTCAAACTACCTTTGCGTCTTCCACTTTCAATATGTTAACAGTAACAGTCTGCAAAAGACTTGTTGGGAGAAAGGAGCACATGATTTAAGTGACAGCTTCAACATCTGCCACCCCAACGCACACACATACACACACACAAACACACGAACTTCCCGGATTTGGTTTACATGAGGTGTGTAAATTTATCACACTGACGTGACTGCTTGAAGCCATCTGTAGTTTGATGGGTAGAGTGGTAGAGTGTTAGCGAAAAGGTTTCGCGTGTGTGTGTGCGTGTGTGTGTGTGTGTGTGTGTGTGTCTTCTCTGTGTGTGTGTGTGTGTGTGTGTGTGTTTATGTGAGTGTAAAATGTTACATTTGATGATTTTTCCTACACTGATGTGACTGCAATTATAAAAGATGATTTTGTTATCCTCCAATTTTTGAAAACTATCAGTACATACTTTCAGAATAAAAAAAAAAATCATTGCCCGTCACTCCTTTTTAGGGTCAAAAAGAAGTAGATAAATAGAGAAATAGGTACAAAATGCCTATTTTTAACTGGGGGGCGCAGTGACCCAGTTCATAATGAGGAATTAAGGAATAAAACGTCAGGTCTGAATTAACATGGAGAGGCATGTCTTTGCATGACGCGTGAGTGCGGAGTATGATTTGCATATGAGAGAGCAGCAGCATGTGTGTGCTCGCGTAAACACTCGCATATGGGTTGTGACAAGCTTGATAGGTGTTACCGCCATCTTTGATTACGGCCCTAGCAGATGGGCTTTGGGGTTTGATATGTAGCAGAAAATCTCACCTCCTGCATGGCGACGGGTAAGACACTTGCTCCTCCACGGTTAACCCCCTCCACCGCCCCAATCCTCTGCCACCCCAGTCCTCCACCCCCTCAATCCTCCATCCCCTCAAAGCTCCATTCCTCACGTCACCATCTCTGACAGGCTGCCGTGGCATCATGCGGTATAGTCACAAGCTGCCACCCAGCACTGCAATCTCCTTCTCCAATCCTACTGCAGGTTCATATTGAAAGGTCAGAAACGATGGCTGACGTGGGCAATGGGTCAAGATGAATGATTGTGATGTCAGACCAAAACATCTTTCTTGTGGGGTGTCTATTGGTTGGTTGGTTGGTGTGACTGTCTGTAATTCATCTTGTCAGTTTCATGGTTTTATTCTATTTTATGGAATTAGATCTCATTTCATAGTTTCATTTAATGAATTCAACAAGATGCATTCTAAAATTTTCAATATACCTTGAGATAAATCAGACGGCTATGAACTACTAGTCAGGGCCATGCTGCGCTATTATTTTTAGTATTTTGCTTATTAGTAACAGGTAGTGATATCCAATATTGGCTTTTTTCCGATATGCTGATATTGTCCAACTCTCAAATTACCGATATCGATAACAGCTGATACCGATATGTGCGCCGGTAAACGCTTCAGGAGCGCATAGGCACTATTTCGGTGTAACTCAAGCATTGTTTCATTTTTATCAATTTTTATGTTATCGTTTTATAGCCAAAAAATCCGATACCGACATTACATTTTTATGCTAATATCTGGTCAATAATATCGGTGGGCCGATATTATCGGACATCTCTAGTAACAGGTGCATTGTACAAGGAATTCTGAAATTGAAATGAATGTAACATGAACATATTTTTTGACTTCACTCCTCATCCACAGCCTCTCACTGGTTGAATCTTGCATGTGGCAATCAAAGCAAAAAAAAAAAAAAAAACTTGAGTGTGAGTTTGAGTGCATGTCTTTGTGTGTAAGTGTGGTAATACATTAGGATGTGTCAAGACTTTCAAATGCAAGAGGAGCTTACGATGCATTCATTAAGCTGCATACGATGCTGGCCAGTTTATCAATGGTAAAGAGGGTTACATATACCTCTGAAAAATGCCCCCCCGAGTCCTCAGAAAAAAAAAAAAAGAAAAAAGAAGTGGGTGGGTTAAATACGCCATGTCTAAATTCTACTCCCGCAGTTGCAGCACATTATAACATAACCACGCAATCAAAGAGGAGAAGATAGAGGAACTTCAAACTCCATAATTAGAAAAAAAAAAAAAAAAGACTGGATGCCATGCTAATTTTCAAACTGTTTTAAAATTGAGTATTCAGTTGTGGTGATCAGGAAGCCAAACTCAAGAGTGACTAAATTGAACAGTTACCGTGAAATCTGTGGCAATCAGTGAACCATATGCAGTCTGCAGGGAACAACAGGCTGGTGCAGATTTAAAGTCGAAGAAAAATGATTTTCTAAACAAACTGCCTCACAACACCATTATTCTGGGAAAACGAATCAAAACATCAATTGTTATTGTTATTATTTTTACCTGTTACTCAGCCTTATTCTTTCTTATTCTTATTTGATTTAATCTTCACTAATTGGAAAGAAATTTTAGCGAAACGAGGGGGACAATTTTAATCAAAATGAATACCCTTGTGTAAGTGCAGTGCATGGAATGTGAGGTTGTTCCTCTCTGTTTGTGTGTGCATTTTTAAGCCTGGTCAGTCACATGATGGCACACAGTCCCAATGACGCCCTGAGCACAGCACATGCTCCAAAAGCTGGTGCGATCTCATGATGACTGCTAATCCACACATTCTTGGTTTTATCACTGCAGCGCCTTTGTGGTGTGAAGAACAAACAAATTTTCAGCGATAGAAAAGAAAAGGTGCAGTTTTGCCACAAAAGAAACCAAATCACCGTCTTTGAACGGCTGCTGGGTGGAAAGAAACAATTCAATTCAATTAAATTTTTTTTTGTATAGCGCCAAATCATAACAAAAGTTATCACAGGGCGCTTTCCAAGACACATTCCGACTATAGCACAGTGAAATAGGTGGTAAAATATTGTTCCCTTTTTTGCCATCACTATCTGAGAAGGGCCCTGAGCATCCTCGAAGAACTCGGCCATGTTGTGTTTTTCAGTTATTCGAGAAAATTTTTTTTCTTTTTTTGCCAGGGTATCTTATTTGTAGAGATAGCTGAGGTTATTTGTAAGCAAAAATTGAGCGATAACATCAAGTCGTGCATGGCCAAGTAGTGGGATGACAGCGAAAAACCCCCCGAATGAAAACAGAACGCCAGCCACAGACATCGCTTTCTTTTTTTAACCAATGCTCCAGCTTGTTGTGATTTTGTGAACAAGCGCGGCTAATGGACACGTCATATCTGCTTTGGTGGTGACGTTGAGGACAGTCACGCAGACAGCTCGGCAGCTGCTGGGTAACTGTCCTCCAGCTCATTTACCGAGCGTCCACCTGTGTCTTCCTCCTGCATTCACCATCGGTGCCAACCTCCACTGGGTAAGCCACCGGCAGATAGAAACACCCACCAGGCTCTCCCCTGAAGCAGATGTGGTTCGGTTCTGCCAATCTGGTCTGATAACACATGTAGCACCAACTGCTGCATCCACTGCAGTTACTGTAAAAAACAATAATATATTTTCAGTGTTTATTTTCGGCATGTACACTCATGGAGCTGCCTCAGATTTTTTTGTCTATTTTTCTGTCCAGGGTGCCACAAATCGGTATGTTTAGGTCCGCAGATGACTTTTTTCACCACCAATTGACAGGTTATACCTGCAGTCATATTGTCGGCGGCGCAGAGCGCTGAAATGTCTGTTAGAACCCTGTGGTCTAATAAAAAAAGAAAAAAGACCAAAAAAATAGAGGGAGAGGAAATGACTCTGTTCTCTCTCTATCATAACAGCAATCTTCCTGGGCTCGTTCCGCCTGCCTTATGAAGAGATCCGGGACATTGTGCTGGAGGTAGACGAAGAGAGACTGACAGAATCACTCATCCAGGTGAGAGGGGTGCTCACCGTGTTGAACACACACACACGCACAAACGCACGCACGCACAAACGCACGCACGCACATTCTCACAGACTTTGATTCACACTTGCGTGCCCTCACACTCAGACACATACATACACCTCTTTTCCTTCGAGGATAGTTTGCCTGCGCTTGTGTTTTCTCCTCTAAAATGTGTTTTTTGAGTGAAAGTGTCTGAACTTGTGGTCTGCTTTGTGGGTTTTTATCATTTTTTTGGTTGGTTTGTTTGTTTCGGGTGGGGCGCTGACCTCATTCGAGACCAGGCTGGTCCGCTGTGTGGCACAAGTCATTCACGACCACTCTCCTGCAAACCACGCCGGCTTCCTCATTCATCCTCTTTCGAGAGGATGAAGCAAGACGCAGCTTGGCAAAGCCTCCATGACTCCGCCCTCCTTTCCCTTCTGCCTTTGTCTTAAACGGTGATCGATGAGCTTTGGAGGGAGGGGGAACGGTCTCTCTGTTTCCCTCTCCTAGAAAAGCATTAATTGCAAGCAAAGTGGGTGTGCTGGAAGTAAAGATGCATCGCTGGGCAGCCGAAGCTGCAATCTGTACGGACTTTGCCCGCCCATTCGGCATCACCTTGAGTTTTTAATTTGAGAAGTGGGAGGTGTCGTGTCAGGAGTGACCGGCGGATGGAAGAAGTGATTTTGGTGTTGTGTAAGCAGTTGCATACGGTCCTCCGTCTTCATGAGGAGGCCGGTCATGCTATGTTCTTCATTGCTTTTAACATCATGGTGGTGCTACTGTACTTTAGCATGACATGAACCTTAAGTTAATTTAACCCCAGACTCCAACCCAGCTGCACCTCCTGGATTCTCAACAGTTAGATGTGAAGCAAACACGGAAAGCTGTTGAGCTGGTGTGTATATTTAGATGGAGCCATGAGAGCTGCCCTGCAGGACTATTATTTTAAGCTCTGATAACCTTTAATTTGCTGGCAATCCGGCAGAGTGCAGAGAGTAAGTTATGCCATGCCAGATCCCCTGGTGTTCTGTGAAGGAGAAAGGAAGTTAATGCATTGACCTTTTCCCGTGCTTGGCCTTTCTTTTGGCAAAAAAGAACAACTGTATATCTGTCCAAACCAATCCCTGTGAGCCTCCAGCCACACACGCGCACGCTCAGCAGCACATGCACTTCTCAACGGTCTCCTCTCCGTTTTACTCTGCGTTTCACTAATGTACAGGTGTTTGATGTTCTCTTTACATGTGCTGCAGGGGAAACTATTTTACTTGGCAGGGCATTTCAAGGGTGTGCATTGAAAATTCATTTGATTTTTAAAAATGCCAAATTACTGCAAGTTCAAGGAATTTACAGCAAAATAACAACATGCTTGGTGTCCTTTCCTTTCCTTTCCTTTCCTCTCCTTTCCTTTCCTTTCCTTTCCATATTCCTGAGATGTGGCTCAGCAATTCAGTGCCTTGCTCAAGCGCACCTCGATGCCTTAGTGGGAGTTTCAGATGACCTGGCTTTGAGATTACTAGGTTTCAGAATCCAGTTCCACCCTCTAAAGCCACTCCCTTCCCACTAAAGTTTTGCTTCGATACATCACAAGGATCAAGGTTTTTTATTTGCCATTTTATTCACCAGCAGTCCAGACACATAGGAAATCTTGTGGGGAGCTCTTTAAACGTCCACCGTGTAAAAAGAAAGATAAGTCTGAAAGAATATAAAACGAAAACAATACAAATAGAACACTTTAAATAAAAGCATACGAAAAAACTCTACAAAAGGGACACTGTACACAAAGTGTGTTGGGGTGGGTGTACACTGCCTGATACACATTATACACTGTATACCTCAGTTGTCCGTTGAGACTTCGCCATCCCAGGAAATCGGTGCCTGATTCAGCACAAACAACACGCCCGGGCAGTAGCAGGGGGGCCAAGTGAGGTGACTTAATGGTGGTGAAGGAGACCCAGTCTGCCGTGTGTCACTGTTGGTTAGATAATGATGCTAACAATGGGGGAAACTGAGGACTGGACAGCTGGGACAGCTGTCTCCGAGACATGATTTTCAACCTTTTTTCACACCCCCCCTCCCAAAACCATGTTACTATGAGGGAGGGAAGGGGGAGAGAGACAGAGAGAGAGAGGGAGACAGAGAGAAAGGAAGGGAGAGAGAGAGAGAGTGCTTTTCCCAGCATGAAAGTATATGATCCTTCATTTAATTTGACAATTATCGCAAAGTAGCACCAAGCGATACTTCTAAATGGGCCCTGGGAACGAAATCTGCTGTATTTCTCTTAACTGTAGACAGTCGACATACGCAGCTTCATCTTCATTTAGACCAATTTGGAGCACAATTATGTCAAAGCAATCTAACACATCAAATGAGGTGGGAAGGAATGAAGAATCCAGTTGGAGCAAAGCAGAGTCAGTGAGCTGGAGCACAGACCCCCTGCTGGGTGACACAGTCCTGAGTGTTGGCTCCATCTGCACAGTGCCTCATCTACACTCATTACGCTGATTAATCTCTCTACACCACCCACTTTCAACCGCATGCCAATCACCATTTACCCACTTGGACAACTTGGAGCACATGCGTGCAGAGCAGCGAGACACTTTGGTTGGCCCAGATACTTGGGTTGGCCCAGACACTTGGGAGCGATCAAACTATGCAGGGAACGTTTTCAAAGACAAGCAGTGGACGACATCCCCCTTGTCTTATTTGATGTCATTCTACACTCCGCCAGCTTTTTTTCCACTTGGACTTCCCTCTTGCTTTTTCCCTTGCCCATGCAAATTTTGCGTGCCACCCAAATGCGGCAAACCAGGCATCCAATCTTAATTGCTGAGCACCATTTCAACACGAAGCATGTGGCAATGCAGGATCGCCACTGTCGTTAGAGAGATATTGTTACCTTTTTCTTGGGACTCAGATGTGACTACAAAGTGCTGATGGGTGTTCGTGGCCTGGCAAATGGCAACTGTGGCAGCGCGGCGAAACTCGACAGTACTGTACAATCGAGAGAAAAAAGTCTGGCGTGCCACACGGACGTCTCAGCAGATCCTGCAGCGCTCTGCCATATTAGGGGTTGTATCCGCCACAGAGCAACCGATGGGAAATCACATTTAGGTTTCGTATTCTCCTTGCGTTATTTGCAAAATGTGGGCTGGAAGTGGGGACACACACGCATGGAATAAATCGACCAATAGCGATGTTGGAAAAAAAAAGGATGGAATCAAAGAAGCGAGAGGCATCTGTAATGCATCTCCAACTTGGTAACTCAATCTTATTATCTCGCCTCTCTGTCGACACATCTAATGTAATGATTCGTCAGCGAAATGTGTCAGCGCCACAGCCTTGGAGTGGAGTAACAATGTTTCACCCAAGCAGAGAGGACAGATAGGTGTTGATTGGCTCCTCTTACTCTGCATTAAGCCCATCAGTGCATTACAGATGATGTACACATTCTCGGATGCTGGCAGACAGACCCGGCCCTGGCGTTCTACTCTAGAGTCAGCGTGAATCCTCACTGTGCCACTCATTTTCACCTCCGCGGGTTCGTCAGGCGAACATATATTGTGTCAGAGAGCAGTCTTTAATATGACCATGCAGGAACAATAATCCACAGTGTAAAATCGATTTTGAGGCGTAAGTAACAATAAGAGAGAGCCCAGGAAAGAGCGAGAAAGGGCCAACAAAACTATATTTAACCACATGAAAGCATCGACCACCCAATGAGAGCTGCTTCAGACCGAATCTATAATTCGATCAATAATGGTCGGATTGACCGTTTACATCTTGCTTCTTGGTGTATATCAGGTTATGAGAAAAATACAGAGAGCGTCTGAGAACTGTTTCAAGCATGAGGTTTTGTTTCAAATGTGAAATTGGCACACGAGCGCACTCACTCCCATCCCACTCCCATTCTCCCCATCGATTTTAGACATTTCTTCAATATTACCAAATCTGAAGTTGTTTGCTATGTCCCGTGGTAATTCGGTGTATGGCCTGCAATGGAAAAAAGAAATTCTGTGAGTGTTGGCTTTTGTGTTTTTGTTTTTTTTGTGTCCAGAGCCGTACCAGAATATGATTATAACCATAGACGTCTCAGTCCTGCACTCATTCCTATTGCAGCCTTCTTTTACTTGGTCACCCAGGTTGACACCACGTCAGTTTTCGTCACTGACCAAACAGGAGTGATATTGATCTGTCTAACGTCCAGTCATTTTTCTTTTTTGCGCTGATCCTGCTCACTGGACAGGAGTTGTGTCAGCTTGCATTCTGTCCTCTCATATCCCACACATACCTTAACGATTTGGGATTTAGTGCCATTTTTTGCCAACAGAGCATAAAAAGCTGAGACGATATGCAAATGATTAAGACACGCACACAGTTGAAGTCTTCAGTGCTCTTTTGTGGAATGAAGTGATTCACGAGCCGGGGTGGACCCATTATGGCTCACCAAGAGACACACAGTATAGCAGCGTCGCAACGCTGGAGTGTTGTGTTATTAATGTGTCACTTTAATTGCTTTTTATTTTGTGCAGCATCATCACCTCTGTTCGATGCTACATGACCCTTTTTTTCTAAATTCCTTATGTCTAATTCCTCTTCTTTAGTAAGCCTCCATGGCTTTATAGAGGCATTTGACCGTGTTTCCAATAACAAGAAGTTACAGCAACGACACCATAATTAGTTTGGACTCTATCTGGACTGGATCCACCATAGCGGCATTGTACCTGACTTTTCCATGCACGGTGTCATATATGGTGCAGTACTGATCACTCGTATTTGTTCTCTCCGAATTCAAGCTTGGAACTCGAACGTCTCTTTATTATTACATTGTATTTAATTCCTTCCCCCTTAACGCAACATTCCTTGAGGCTCAAGAAATTCGTGAACAACACTGTAGTCTGAGTGGAGAGATTCACACACCTCACAGTACATTGCCACACTCCTCAATACGCGGTTACAAGAGGCTAGAATGTCAGTCGACATGCATCCCACATGTGAAGTACTGAGGTGCGTATTTTCAGATTCACTGTCCATCGTAAACATGGAGCGCACATCTTCTCCCAGCCCATGCTCGCACACCTTATCACACTTACACAGTTGCATCTGGAAATTGGCAACTGATAACTAAATTTTTAAGCATGCCCTGTTTTTGGTGTGCGTGCGAGTGTGCAAGTGCGCGAGTGCGTGCACGTGGTGGTGGGTAACTCGTAGGTTGGCGATGCTGCCCTAGGGGCTTGTTTTCGCTGAATATTAGAGCGACTTCTCAATGTTTAATGTTTTTCAGTGTATTTTATTCTACCCCATCTCCTTTTCAAAAGGAAAGGCTAATGACTAACTCTGCACAGCACAAACGTTAATTTGTAATTAGGACTGACCTGTGCTGTGTGCGCAATTGTAATGCCTCAATGTAAGATCGTTGTTGAGGCTCCGAGTGTATGACATCAACTGTATTTAAGACCCCTTTGAAAGGGGTGAAGGTTTATAAATATTACAGGTGTGTAGTCAACGCCACCAAAATGTGTTGCATCTGTCTGTGTTTGTTATCCTCTGTGGCAACCTCTAAAGGGAGTAAGTGTACAGATACAATGTTTATTTTAGTTATAATCCGCAGAAATGGGCCCCGTCCTAACAGTTTCATTTGAAGTCAGGGTCGAATCTTCTTCCTTTCTTTATTATCATCACATAAATAACTGAGAATTACATCTACCAAGAGTGTTTTGCTGAGTACCTCTGAATTCTCAGTCCTCACGCGGTGATTGTAGAAGTACTCGTAAACTGAAAAAAGAGCAAATTGTTGCTAAATGCAACTTTCTAAGGCTGTAAACGAAATTTATTTTTTTTCCCTCCCACTGTCACAAATGTGGTGACATCACAAAACCCGCTGTCTGCCCGCTTGCTCCACATTTTTTTGTGTCGCTCTCTCCTGCCATTCCGTCCTGAATTTGTTGCCGTTGGGATCAAACTGATGTTTGTGACTTGTTGATGTAGGTCAGAGAAGAGAGAGACACAATTGCAGCTGTTTGGATGATGAAGTGGATACTGTATGCTGTGCGTTTGAAGTGTAGCACTGCATTCTCCGTCGTGTGTGTGTGTGCGCGTGTGTGTGTTTGTGTTTGTGGTGATGGTATGACTGTGTGCTGTGTGGTGTATCATCCACACAGCACATTGCAATGAAAAGACTTTTCATTCAAGAAAAACAAACAAAGCTTTCTTTATCTTTTAAACAGGAATGATTATTAATGTGGGCACGTCACACATCTTTTATTGCATGTTGATAATCTCTTGATATTATGTGTGCACGTAGCTGTGATAAAACGAAACAGTAACACTACACAAATATTCATTTACTGATATCACCCAATGAACCCGAATCTTCTCAATTAGAAGAATTATTTGGTCAATTAGATGTAGAGATTTCACTTTTTTCGTGTTAAATTTCACAATTTCACTGCATTTTCCCCCAAAAAAAGCTGTAAGGACAAAAATATATCATTCTGATCTGTTGTGTAGGACTAGGTGTTGATATCCCTCAATAGATTCACACTTAAGGCACCGATGAGACTCTGTGGAGTTCAAGTGAGCGATGGCATCCTTCGGGTTGTCAAGTGGGCGCCCTCTTTCACTGATGTTTCGCTGATTAGCCCACGACACCTCCAGAGGGTTCAGCAGTGAGTCCCAGCGTCCCAGGTTCACTCCCTAGATGCCATCAGCTCACTTGAAGGCCCAGGTTGGATCCTTTCTTTTCATCCAGAGCCACTGGCTGGCTTTCTCAGCAGCCCTAGAGAGGTCCTTGACTGCCTGCCTGTGGGCCTTCCCTCGCACTCCCATCTCCCTGAGTAGCCTGGATGTTGAGGTGGCTACAAACCCCCGGCAGCCTACTTCCACTGGGCGTACCGCCGCCTTCCAGCCTTGTTGTTGGGCATCTGCAGCGAGGTCAGCATACCTCAGCTTCTTCCGCTCGTAGGCCTCCTCCACTGCACCCTCCCACGGCACCGTGAGCTCTATGATGTAGATGAGCTTGAGCGAGGACGACCACAGAACAAGGTCTGGTCGCAGGTTGGTGGAGGCGATCTCAGGTGGGAAGCAGAGTTTCTTGTCCAGGTCTGCCAGCAGCTTCTTCTGCCAGCATTTATTGTTTGTGTGTATGTGTGTGAGAGTGTGTGTAACATGTCACCAATCTGCTAATTTCTCCCGCCCCATGTTGCTGCTCTTGTCGCACATCCTATTTGCGCACTCACTGTTATCTCAATAATTACATTTATATTACAGTTTGTTGTGTACGTTTTTTTTTCTTTTCAGTACACTAAATTGTGGAAGTGCATAAAGATGATCATTTCCTGACCCACTCCTGTGCACATACCTAACTCACCTCGGCTGCGCATTTATGTCGCAGCGCTTGGCCCCCATCCTGCAAGTCTGTTCCCATTATTGTTCACGCCACAACAGTGGCGTCAATTTGTAGATAAAGCTTTACATAACTGGTTGTTATCAAATGAATAATATTTCCATTCCAGCAGATGTGCCATGCAAGACTGTATGGTTGTCTATTTTAATGTGGTCCCCTTTCTTCATCGTCAGATTTGTCTCGGATCTTTAAGATAAAGGGATGGCAGAGGTTGTAATGGCCTCTCAGTCCTTCAAAAGAAACCACCAGAAAAAAAAAAAATATATAGTATATATATACTGTATATATATATATAGAGAGAGAGAAGCAAATCCAAATATTGTAACCAATAATTGAAAATATGAGACAGTTAACTTACTTTCTTTGAATATGTATTGTTTATTTCTTTATACTTACTTTCTAAATACTTATTTGTTTACGTCAGTTGCTCCGCTCCTCTCGACCGAGGAACAGAATTGTGCCTGAATGGATTTTAACGTTGTTTTTCCCACCCTGTGCTGCATTGTACATATTTTCCAATTTCTTTTCAATTTTTTTAGGACAGGTCAAGCACATCACCCAAACATAACTGGAGACACCTGGACCACATGTGAACCACATTTTCAATAATGAAAACAGCTTTTGGTGTCTCTGTCTCGTTTTCTTCTCGACAGTCATGTATAATTTGCTCTCACAAATTTTTGATTTGAATCTTTACACTTCCAAATTCCAGTATGTCACACTGAAATATTCTGACGCGCCGCACCGCGTCTCAGCAAACACCGGCGTTATCGGCTTTCTCTCCGCTTTGCACCGATTCCCTTCGCCTCGCCATGGCAACAACCTTTTCCACCGTGCCTCTCAGGAGTCTTTCGTCCTAGCCTTGCTTGTTATTATTGTTTATCTCTCTTGTCAATCACCCAGATCACCATGACGCTCATCCATATGCATGCTCCCATCATTACCTGCTGTAGCCCATTGGCTGCAGGCTTTGGCAGTGGCCATGCCAGCCTTTGTTCTGCCACTGCAACAACAGGTGATTGTAGCAGCCTGGCACATTGTTGGGCATCATTTGCATGGTGTAAAAGTGCACATGTGGGGCAAAGCGATAAGTGTGGCTGTGCATGGGGCCTGCTGGATTGGAGCTCAGGCAGGAGGAACCAGGTCCCCCTTGGGTTTAATTGTGGTTTATTTTGGCATACAGCGCACAAGTCTTTCCTGCATGAAATGCTAATTTCACAATAAAATGTAAAATGCATTATGCTGATTCGGGGATGTGCCGAAGCTGCGGCTGGAAACCGGTGGTCTACTGTTAAATAAATGCAGTGAAGGTAAAGAAAAAAGGGAGGAGTTCGCTTAGCCAGGCATTGCCAGGAATTTGCCTCAGAAATTAAGAGACGGGTCCGAGGGGTGCTAGCACGCCATTCCTGGTTGATCTGTAACCAGGGATCCAGGCATGATGGAGGATTTTTGTTTTGTTTTTTTCCTTTGTCCTCCGGTCTAGAATCTCTGTCCTGTACTCAAACATACACCCACATACTGTATATACACACACAGGTGAGCTCATGCACTATACAATACCGCGGTTAAAATTTCATCACGTGAAGAACATCGAGTCTCCCCTCAGGCACTGCTGTGCTGTACTGTTTGAGGACTTTGCCCTCCATTTCAATATGCAGTATTTACATCTACGCAGCAGATGGACCTTGACCCTCTCGGACCTTGACTCATATGCACTTGTACATTGGAGTTTGTATTTGCATCATTATTAGGATGACTTTGTCTGTGTTATGTAGCATTAGCCTCACCCTATGAGAGCAGTGTGCTGAGGTATATCATGCTGTTTTCTTTTTTTTGTGGGGGTGGCGGACTGCTGTCTTGCTGTAATGTAGAGGTGTAACTCCAAATGATTTGCTCCCAGCTTTTCAAGTAGTTTTGATCAAGAATTGTCATCTCGGCCCCAGGATGTGTCAAAACCCTAAGCCCCCCTGCTTTCTCATTGCTGTGTTCCTCCCACTGTATGACGAACTGGGATCCCATCACATTCTCATTTCCAGCTCAATCTATATTGATCCTGCAGGATTCCAAGCTCATCCTATAGTGATGCTTTCATTCTCGACTTCTGAGAGAATGAGAAATGTGTAATAGCAATAGCAGCAGTGTTGTGCGGTGGAAGCAGAGGAGCATGGATCTTTTTTTCTTTGTTTCCCACAGACTGGTGTGTGTGCGGTAACGGTTGTAGCGTAGGAGGGAAAAGGCTCCAAAAAATATAGTGCACCCATGCAGTTTGCCCATTTCCTTTTCCTCACCCGCCGTTTTCAATCTTGCTCTTCTTTGTGAGCTCTCCATTGGCAGTTTTAATTTCTCCCCAATCACGCTTTGCACCCTTCACAGTAAAATGCCAGTGCTCAGGTGCGCATATTGGGAAAAAAACCTAGATAAATAGAAATCACCCGTTTTTCCTTCTGAAAGACAAATTTAATGTCACACTAAGTCTGTCAAATTTTCCTGGCCAAGCGTCTTTCCTCTCCCGTCTCTCTCGCTCTTTCTCTTTCTCTTTCCCTCTGTGTCTCTCTGGCAGCGTCTCTCCTTTCGTTCAATGCAATTTTCAAATCTGTCACACTTGGTTTGTTGACTGTCAGTCCGTCACTGCAGCTTTGCTCCATGACGTTTTTGACATGTTTGCGCGGTCGTCGCTAAGGAGATTATAAAAGGCAATAACAGCCTTACAGTTTGGAGGGCGGATTGTTAAACATGCTAACCCCTGAAATTAGAATTGTGTTATTCAAACGTCCTCTCCATTAGTTTAGAATGTGCACAGTTTTTCGCTCACTTGCCCCAGAATCGTAACGGTATAACTGTATAAAAACATAGCCACAGTCATCTCCTGCTTGGTTTCATTTTATTTGGAATTGGCAGTTTTTTCCATATCAGTTGCAACCTCAACTTGAGCTGAATCACTCGCTGATTCACTATCAGTGAGTGGGGGCTGCCTAGCTGTCACGGTGGGAGGATGACGGTCCCGTGTTGATGTTGATCACAAACACCGCAGGCAGACAGCCACCTGCTTCTCTGTCTCCCAAATTGAAGAGAGAGTCAATTAAAATGGGAGAATCACAGCTGCCGTGCACGCTGCACACCAGCTCCTCTGCTGGCTCAGTTGCCGGCAGACTCATGGCGCCTCATGGCGAAGGGTGAGCGTCTCTCCCGGAACACAGCTCTGATGCTGGGCTGCTCTGCTTCTCCCCGCCCTTATTTAAAGCTTAACAAAGACTCGATTGATTTCATAAAGACTTGTCAATTGACTTGACTAAGGTCCAGGTTTACTGGACTTTTTTCAACAAAACTTTTGATGTGAAATCTGAGATTATTACTGTAGGTAATCTCACAAACTCCTAATTGTGAAGGTGGTTGCATGCAACTGCATGATTCACCAAAGATGTAGTAGCCAGGTGACAATAAGTCATAATTGCCTAAAATAAAAATCAAAAAAATCTTAATTCTAATAAAAACAATAAAAACTATGATTCTACGGCTCTTGATGACAACATCAAAATTATAATTTAATATAGTTTATAATTTAATTTAATTTAATTTAATTTAATTTAATTTAATTTAATTTAATTTAATTTAATTTAATTTAATTTAAGAATTATGGTGATAATGTAGGATACTAAAGGTAAGAATGTAGAGGGAAAAGAAGGATAAGAATAGTAAGGATAAGAATAAGAATATTGATGATAATGCAGATCTTTTTCCTATTTTCAGTCTAAATTCTGTAAATATATGCATTCTTTTATCCCACATTTGTATATACTGCACTGCACCTACAGCTCCTTTTTGTGTCATAAATGTGACTGTATGGTGGGGCATCGTTCTGATTTGTGTGGAATGCCACATTTAGATATTTTAACTTGGCTGGGGTTTGCAAATGCTGTAAAAACGTCTAACTTCCTTCAGCAGGGGATGTAGTCACAACCAGGATCAAAGTCTACACAATCCTTGACAAATGTCAAGCAAACCGGAACCCATGTGTCATTAATACTACACTCTCCTCAACCTACCGGTCTAGAGGCACCAGCTTCTCAAAATGAGGATAGTTCCACCTCTCAAAAAATCTGGTATTCATCCGTAGGCTTTGCACATAAGGATAGATATTGTGCCACCTCGAAACTACTTGTGCAAAAAGTGCTGTTGCAAAAGTGGCAGAGTGTGAGAATAAGTGCAGAAAACAGGCACTTGTGAATATGGCGGAAGCCTTGTAAACCATACCCATTTACACATCGACAAACAAAGGCACACATGGTGTTTGTACTTCCATTTTTCACAGATTGCCTGCATCCACTCCTCTAACACATTTTTCTATGGGCACTATTGATCCTACAAACTGGTGTATGGCGCAATAATGGGGGCTCTACTGTCCTTTTTTTGTTCTGTGTTGTTTCTTTCTTTGTTTTTTGGTGCCTGTGCTGACTTGCAGCACCGTATTTGACCAAAAGTTGTGAAATGAAGGTGGTGGAGCTGCTAGAAGACTCTCAATAATCACCCCAAGCCTGCAGACTGCGTCTGGTGGCCTGCAGGGAGAAGTCTGGCCCAACATCATCACCCGGCCTCCCACATTGCGGCACATATGGTGCAGACTTTTGGTCAGTTTCGCTCTATGGGGTCTCTAATAATTAACTAGACGACAGACAAATGAAAGGACAGAGTATCAGATTCCATTTCAGCATTAGATTTGGCTTGTAAACTTCTCATACAAGTAGAGGCACCACTTTTTGGTTGTGTTTCCTGTTTTCTTTACTTTTTTTAAGGCATCTTGGGAATACAAATACAGCGCTAATTTTGTGATGTGTCGGTGTGTAGGCTCATTTGTGCTTGCCAAGTACAAAAACAAATTTGACAAATGTGTCCCCATAATTCATAACTGTTGATCATGTAGTTATGTGTGACCTGGTTAAGAATGGAGACGGCAAACGTCTTCACACAACCAAATTTAGCAGTCCAAATACAAATTTTGCAAAGAATCCAAATATGCCAATCTGCATTTGGATGTGAATTTATTGCAACCCATCATTTATAACACAGATCAAATGTAATCTGCAAGGCAGAGACACACAGATAGCACCGATTTGGTGATTTATTGTCCGTCGCCCCCAACTCCCTAAACAAATATCCATATTTCTCCCAACATCGGGATGCTGGATGATGTGTATTATTACAATTTAGATGGAGTGACCTGTGCAGTTACCATCAAACAATCGTCAAAGAAGCAAACAGAAGGGGAAGGAAAATCTGAGACGGGGGGGGAATCACGTCTTGCCCGATGACAAAAGCTTGACGTAGTCGGCATTTGGCTAAAAAACAGGACCGTTCAGCACAGCAAAAGATGGGCAACGGGAATCCATTGCAAAGGCCAGCACACGCGACCCCTGCGGCTCATCTTTGCACGGCAAGCTGGACGGGAGAAGCACAAACTGCTAAACAGATTTTCCAGGGCGTTTGTAACTCTTGCAGCGATGAACCGACTTGTCTGGTGTTTTAATTCGGTCCCATTCAGAGCCAATTCTTCATTGTCGAGACGGCCTTTGTCCTTGGTGCAGTTGCTAATGCCCCTTAGAGTTTACAAGGAAAAGAGAAAATGGCAATGAATGTGCAGTATGATAGCTTCTTGAGGAATTGCAAGAGATGGTTTCCTATGTCCCAGCATTCTTTGTGTGGCCTTTTTTTTCTTTTCTTTTTTCTTTCTTTTAATCAAAGGTTCGTTATTTGACTATTTGTCCCAGAAAGTACATTATAAATATAACTGCAGAAATTAGTAGCCCACAGAGTGAAGTCATTATTTTGCAGGCCTTTCACCATCTAGGAATTCGATTAATAACCAAGCTTTAAAACCCGTGTTTTGTTCCTACTTCTGCGGCAATTATCTAAAACTTAACCAGGCGGCGAAAACATTGTTTCTTTTGGGGTCTCCCCCCCGAATGTATTTCTTCTGCGAATTGGTCCAAAGGAGCTTTCATGATTACCCATGAAAGGTCATCTGTGTGAAGTTTTATGTGCTGAATATTGTCTTGCCCCATCGTAATACACACACACGTACACACACAGACACATGTGACACACAAAACTGTGAAATGATCACTTAACTTCCACACATTTTACTATCACGGAATGGAGATGATTGATCATTCACAGGCTTCACACAGAAACACGCTGCTGGCTTTGAGCTTTATGATCAAAAGCTCAACCATGGTGCCATATCCTTTTTTATTTCGTCTTTTTTTCCCACAGATCCTAATTGGGGCTTCAGCAAAAGCAAGCAATATCTGATATAATGGCCACCACCCAAACAGGAATTTGCCAGGCCTGCATTACGCGTTGCTTTTTATACTGCCGAATTCCCTCAGGGGAGGACACAGTTGTCATCATTAGCAGGCAGTCGAGTCGAACTGTGAGGCCTGCGATGGCCGCCCGTGTCGATTGCTGCGGTCAGCTAGGCCTGTGGCGTTTCCTCTTTTTTTCCCCCTTTTTTTTATTATTTGTGTGTGTGTGTACGCTCCCATCTGGCCACGTGACTTCGCCGCAACCAGTTTTATCCCGCTGAATAAATTTGGGGAGTTAATGAGGGAAGGCGATTTGTGAGAGGAGCTGGAAAAGGGCACCTCCTCCTCCCACTTTCCGTCTCCTCAGAGACAAAAGAGTCCAGTGTTACTCTGCTCTGTTTTATTAACTTAGCTGACCTTCACACGAACAATTAACATTTACAGAAACCACAACTACTTCCATTATCCCCCCTCGTCTCCCATCTTAATCTTCAACCTAGCCAGCACCCACCCTTGTCTTAGTCATTACCGTCCCCCTCCCCTTTTTTTTGCCTGTTAGTGCGACTCCAATGGAAGTTACTTGACAGGAAATACACCAAAACAAATATCTGCAAATACAAGAGCACCTCTGTATCATTGTGCATGTATTTCTACCCTGGGCAAATTCAAGATAATGTGGATAATCCAGCACAGAGTCAGTTAGCTGAAGGTCACTGACAGGAGCGGTAATTGGCTGAGGTCCACTAATGTCACAGCAAAGAGCCAACATTGAGCTGTGATTATGGGACCATATCTGCCTCCTGCCAGACCACAAGTCCTGTGGATATGGACTGAAAATATGGACATATGGACACACACACACAACCCTTCGGCCCCCACCTCAAAAAAAAAAAAAGGAAAGATACAAACGGAGATGATGGATGAAAAGATTGTGTCCGTAACATGAAAATATCTCTGGGATGTGAGGAACGTCGAATGTACTGGCAAATTATTCGAAACCTGACGGATGTTTGTGTATGATCGAAGGGCAGGAGGATGGGAGATAAGATAACATATTGTAATGTAACTAATGCAGCATTACGTTCATTAAACCGGAAAAAATGTTGCATTCAATGTAAATTCAATGTGTTAGATAACACAGAATGATGATGGAGGACGACACTATTAAGTACCTACCTACCTACCTGCCTACCTACCTACCTACCTACCAATAGTTGGGTTGGTAGGTACTGTAGGTAGGTATGTACTATTGGTACGGGCGGATCAGAATATTAGAACTTATTCATTCTTCAGAGTATCAGAACTTATCTATTTATATATTTATTTTTTATGTATCTATTTATCTGTTGCTTCCTTATGCGTGGCATCCGGTGCAGGGCGGCAAAGTAAGAATCTCATTGTGCAGGGAAACTTGTTTCCGTACTGTAAATATGACAATAAAGGTTTGAAGCTTGAATCTTGAATGAGTACAGGTAGGTGTGAACTTTGTCAAATGAGATAAGCAAGAGTCTCTCCCCCTCTACTTGGGAAGGACTTAGGAACTGGTTGCGAACCAAAGAAACAGTGACCCTGTTTTTGATCGGAGCAATCACCTTCATCATTGTTTACACATGACTCTGTGTGTGTTTGCGGTGCTGTTGCGTTGATAGATTGCAGGTTAAGTTAACCATGCCTCGTGGTTGTGTGCTTTCTCTCTGCTTTCCCCCCTGTAGAACCTGATAAAGAACCTGCCGGAGCAGAAAGAGCTGAACGCGTTAGCAGAACTCAAGGGGGAGTATGAGGAGCTTGTGGAATCGGAGCAGTTTGGCATCGTGGTGAGTTGAATTTCTCGACAAGGGCACACACAAGCCCCCCGCTCACATTCATCTGAAGTCAAACAACTGTTCACTTGGTTCGTTTTTTTTTTTTTTTTTGTGGTACATTTGCACATATGCTTTCACACTCTTGGACTTTTTCCAACACCAGTTTGCAAGTTTTTGCATGAGGATTCAAAGCAACTGAAGCAAAGAAATCCACAAATGTATTTCTCTGCTGCTGTGAATCGGTGTGAGAGGAACAGCATTAAGTAGATGAAACTGGCACACATTATGAATATATCAATTCCTCTCTTTTTCCCTCTTTTTTTTGCGTGTCGAATTGGCGTCAGCAGAACTTTTTAACAGTTTTGTTTCAATGCCTCCCAGCGTGGCCATGGTAACAATTGTAACCAACAGTGGGAAGCGGTCATGAGAGCTTATTAGCTGGTATGTGGGGGATAGGAGGGGTGGTTCGGCAACAAACAAACCTATCATTTAAGACATCGGTGATGGGAAAAAACAAGGTTGATGCAGATACAGCTACCTGGATCCTCTGATGTGTGTGGGCAGATGTGTTGGTGTGTGTTGTTGATTTTCAACATTTACATTATCATTTACTTGTTTTGAAGTGGTATTTACAAAGTGTTGAACAATGAAGAAACAGCAACACATCCAGACTTTCTCTCTTCTCTTCTTCTCTCCCCTCCTCTCCTCTCCTCTTCTCTCCTCTTTCTCCTCTCCTCTCCTCTCCCATCCCCTGTCCTCCCCTCCCCTACCATCACCACCTTTGTGCACTCGCTCAGGCCGGCTCAGATGAAGCGCAGTGTGGCCTTTTAAGTGGCATCCTAGTCTGCCAGCTGCAGAGGCATTACAGATATGGCCTTGATAGTTGGTGTAAGCACGTGGCTCATTGTGCACAGAACCATGAAAGCTCAAAAAGAGACGCATTCCACATGCTCCTTCTCTTTCTGGCCTTCTCTCTCTCACTCCTTTGGCTCCATAAACAAACGTTATATGTTACCCTGCTCTTGAAGTGCTGAAATTTGAGCCAGGGTCAAGATGTTACAAATGAACTAATTAGCTCACTGGGCTAACACCTTCAGTTTGGACAGTTTTAATGCTGAGGACCTGCAGACCAGACAACGGGTCTGTATCAACAACAAATTGGCCAATATCTGTCCTCGGCACTCCACAGGAATTTATTTCCCCTCCACTATAACATAGCACTTTCCCCATCACACACTAAAGAAGAAAAGCAATGTGAAAGGCTCAGTTGCTGTGACTTGAAAACTGGCAGCAAAAGAGGACACGCTCCAGTGAATCCCCCGCTATATGCTGCTGTTAAAATATGGTCCGTGTACACAACAATACCAGACTTTGCACAACACTGTGGGCGCAACCGCAGCTACTCGTGCATCATGATAACCCACAGCCATGGCTAGAAGTTATTGAAAAAGACAGAGGAAAAGGAACTAAATGCACAGCAGTGCTCAGTTTCCCTGAAATATATGCACAGGATAAGCTGTTAAAACTGAATAACAATTTGTTGAAATAACAATCACATATATTTTTAAAAAAAAGAGGGCCCAAAAAGATTGTAATCTTACAATCAATGCACCAACTTTTTGCTCATCGTCGGCTGGTGCAGAAGTTGGCGATTGTTTTCCTGTTTCTCTTCCTCTTCTTCTCCCTCTCTTCTTCATTATCCTTTGGAAAGGTAATGAAGCAGTAGGTGATAGTTTGCCGTGTTGTGGTTATAAACCTCTGCACTGATGAAGTAGCTCTAAATGCAGCAGCCCTCGGCCTCCACTGGGAAATAAAGCCACGCTGAGGCGTTTCCTTTGCCACCGTTGTCAACAGCTCACTTGTTTTCACAGTGTTTTCTGCTTATTGTGTGCTGAGAAATCAATCCAAGTGATGTGGGTACGCCAGTGTGTGCGTTTGTTTGTGAGGTATTTTAGTGGGCGTTGGGCTGTTTGGTGTGAGCAAAAGAGGAGCGATGTGATGGACAACTTGCTCACTCACAAATATATCTGAAAGCTTAATGGAAGTTGATGGGATTGATCTGTCATCAACCTCTGAGCTCATCATTTGAGATGTCGCTCTCGCCCCCATATGTTCTTTCTCTCTCTCCCTCTCTCCACTGCAATTTGTTCTTGCCTCAGCAATTTCTCTCACAAACAAACCCTCTAACCATAAGTGGTAGCAACAAGCGATAATTTGGGCCAGAAGGTGATTAGTCATTTAAAAAAAAAAACTTAAATGGGAGATTTCCCCCTCTCTTTAGAGGATTAATCCAGTTTGCTCAAGAGATTTTTTTTTCTTTCTTTTCTTTCTTTTTTTTTTTGGTTGTAAAACCCCTGTGATACTCGAAATTCATTAAAAGCTGCTGTTGTGCAATATTTGTACTGGATCTTCAGGCAGAGTACTGTAACTTTTGCAGAAGTGTCTACTACCTGCAATAAAACACTCTGTCAAACAGGGATGAGAACAATACAGGGAGTCCTGTCGACACAACAAATGCAGGGGATTTCATATACAGTTTGCAGAGTGCAGTCAAACCAACACTATTGTACAAAGAGGTGCAAAATGTTACTGCACAAGGTGGAAATCCAGTCCATCCTCACGAGAGCAGGTAAACGCCAGCAGAAGGCGTGAAAGAAGCAGCAAGCAGATAGCCGTGAAATGATAGGCAAGCCCGTGAACATCATTATTGGTGATTATGGTATGTTACATGTCATATGCAAACTAGTTCAACAGACAAGGCGTTCGTAAAGATTAATGGATCTAAGGGACAAAGCGACTCTGCTGAGAATGGTGAGGGACAGAGATGGACACAGTTGGACTGCTGTGCCCTCATAATCACCCTCAGCAATATCAGTGTTGGAATAAACTGACAGAAAGACACAACTTGTACTTTTTGTTGTTTTTCTTTTGCCTTCCGCAGTAAGGATGAACAGAGTTGAAAATAGAGAAAGAATGAAAATAGTTCTCCGAAAGGAATTCATAGTCAGATTTGGTTGGATAAGCCTTTCGCCAGAGATGTGCACATAATGCATCAAAGCTATTGGCACGCTGGGACGGGAAAAGCTTTCTTTTCATCCTCCGTAAGAGACGATTCTCTCACAAATTATGAAATATTGGCAGCTGCTTTTAGCCGTAGAGGACAGCAAAACAAAAAATTTGGATTCTGTATATTTTCAGATTTTCTACGGAAAATATTCAATCATAGTAAATATGAATTGGTCTGACAGTCACCATAAGACAAAAGACTTTCTATCACTTAATTTTCTAGGAATCCAAAATAAAAGCAGTAGAAACACGTCAATGTGTAATTAACATCAAACACTGGGAATAGTAATAATCGCACTTTTATGTGTACTTTATCTAACCATTGCACTTAAATTATACACCTACATTTGACTTGAGAACATGAACAGATTTTTTCCACAATATCTGCCATCGTTTTAGAGATTTTTTTCACTATTTGTCTGGTGCCCTCCGAAAAAAAAGCATTTGTTGTGGTGCAATAGTTTGACAAGTCATTCCTTTGCCTTGGTGACTTCATCATTCTTGTTTTGTTTTGGGGTTTTTTGTTTGTTTTTTCATGTCGTTTTTTTTTTTCTTTTTTCCCTTTCGATTCTTAGATGAGCTCAATGAAGCTCCTGCGGCCTCGTCTCAATGGCATCCTGTTCAAGCTGACTTTCGAGGAACAAGTTAACAACATCCGGCCCGATGTCATGAACGTGACGTTTGCCTGTGAAGAGGTTAAAAGGAGCGAGAGCTTCTGCAAGCTGTTGGAATTGGTGCTGCTTGTCGGCAATTACATGAATGCTGGCTCCAGGAACGCCCAGACGTTTGGCTTTAACGTCAGCTTCCTCTGCAAGGTAATGCATCAGCACACACAGATGGGGAAACATATGATTTGTGGAGCGCAGCTTCATGTTAACCCAGCTTGTGTGCCCACGCGTGTCATGTGGGACGGCTGACTCAATCGTCATCCAGAAAACCTATCGTCTCCTAAGTGCTACAACCGAACACACTTACACATACATTTCCTCCGAAATGCCACGTGGAAACATTAAGATTTTTATCGCCCCAGTGTCCCTACTCTTCATCCATACTAGAAGTGTGAGAGCAGTGCAGGTTTTGTGTGAGGAAATCTCTTTGGCATGGTGACGCCCTGCCAGCTGAGCGAATCACAGCGTGGCAGAAGCAATGTAGAGACCGGGGACACCTCGGGGGGTTGATTGGGCCATTATTGATGGACAAGAAAAAAATATCAGCTTTCTCACTTCAGTCAATCAACTAAATGGCCCCCTTGGTGCTGGGTCGAGGGTACCTAATGGGCTCATCAGAGAGGGGTGGGGGGATGATGTGGATGAGGACTATGGGGAAGGACAATGGCTGACCCACCTTTGCCTTCCACATTCAGTCCTCTGCCACGGCTCATTGTCTTGCCAAGGACACAGCAATCTCACGGGTGCCGGACTGGTCAAGTATAATCAGGAACCTGAATATCCAGCGTCTTGGCAAGCAGTTGTGCGAGGTGGATTCTACCTCACAAAAGATTGGAGTGAATCATGTGAACAACTGTCGCAAGCGGTGCAAGCCAATATATTACGCAAAAAATACAGCAGGATATGCAATATAGGAAGAAAATGTGCGTACAATTGTATGTAGAAAAATGCGATATATCTGACATAGAATTATCAATGTAAGATAAACAAAAAAGAAAAAAGTACATGTATTCTCATATATATTCCTTTTAATTCAAGAAAATATAGGAGTATCAATTTCCAGCAAACAAGACCCGCCACTCATTTAAAGAAAACAGCCAAAACTGTTGCTGTTGTCTTCACCCAAAAAAAGAGGAATAGGAGATTTTTAAAAAGTACACTACTTAATTAAGACCACATATCTACACATCCCGTGCAATTGTTGGACAAGGCTGGCAGGCCAAGTAAGAGGCACTTGATTTAACTGCGAATTGTTTACTCAGCGAATGTGCAACCATGTGTCCTGTAGAGAAACATTATGTAAAATTAAAGCCCCCCTGAGCAAACTTTATCGAAAGGAAATTGAAGTGACCACCATAACTCAGTAACTGATCCCCGTACATTTGGCACACAATATGGCGGGTGTAGAAATGAGACAAAAGGGATGACTTTCCTGGATTTGTCCTGTACTCAATGGATATAATGTAAGCCATTATTTGTTGCTTCTAGATACTGTACATATGGTACTTAACATCCTGTGTATTATGCAACACGTGTTACCACAGTGGCAATTTAGTAATCGGAGTTTAAGTCCTTTTGTTAGTGTCAGAGAATTGTGTCACTCATATCCCCCCTAGATATTGAGAGTATGTACCAGTTGGCCTGCAGTTTGGCCATCCTCTCAGGATATAATTGAACATATATCGATGTGTATACATGTTTTTTTTATTCACTGGATTGTGGTGACTAAGTATCCATCTACCTCAAATTAATAGGTGGATGCTTTTCCCCAGCACATCACCGCATTACAGCAAAATATGAGATTAACCACTACAAAGAGAGCAGCTGTGATGGAAACCCTCAGTTACAAATGCTCCCTCTCTTAAAAGGAGATTTCAAAGCAGAGCTATGTTGAGATACCTGGTGCTCCTTCGAGGGGGGTGTCTCCCAAAGCATTTCCACATTTGCCTTTGAGCACAAAGTACAAAAAAAGAGAAAAAAAGAAAGAAAAGGCTGTGGACCTGGTCTCCGACCGGCTCATCGCAACACGAAAGCAGATTATCCGCTGCTCTTGGTGGAATTCTCAGGATATTTGCAAGCTGCATTCATTGAAATTCCAGATAAATTCCAAGGGTTATGATGGGATGTCAGTCGCTGGTGGGACTGGGTGCGGAGGAAAGACAAACATCCAAAGAGCCCAAGAAGCACCTCTCTGTCCATGATTCAGCAGCATGTTTTCCCTTTTCAGTTTGGAGGATGACCTCAATTATCCCATCAATTTATGATACTCAGATGCTCTATTTTCAGGCTAGTGGCTCCATCCTATAATTCCCCATATCATCAGGTGTAGCCTCCTTACCTAAAATGACCAGTAGAAATTAACTCCCTACAACAAACAGCCCAGCAGACAGATTTCTCTGTATTTTGCTTTTCAATGTGCATTTATGGGCAGATCACGTAAAAAAAAGGGGGGAGGAGGAACCATGTTTGATCTGTAGTCCATTTGATGTACCTCAGGTTTCTCTAAATTCTGAAGGCCGTCTTTGCCTTGGAAATTACCCGCCTCCACAGACTTATGGAAAATAGCACAAAACAGAAAGGAAAATGGTTGGCGTATGAGGTGCAACCTTGAATTAACCTGTCTTTGATCCCCAAAAAGAGCTGTAAAAGTAGAGGCGGGCAGCTGTATCCTAACTCCCCTCTAAATGGTGAACAAGAGGTGGACTCCTCCTGATGAAACACCTGGTGATTGATGTTGCATGGCCACGTCACTCTGGATGAAACGGTGATCTCATTGAAAGCCTTGCTATCTCTCATTGTAGATGGATTTCAGAGGGAAATTTTCCAAACTTACTTCAGGGTGTTATCCATGTGTTGCAACATGCCAAATCTACCCACCATTAGTAATAACTTCAGCCTTTTTTCTTTGTTTTTGGAGAGGTTCCGGGCCTCTGGCATGGGCAGCATGATTACATAGGATTAAATAGACAAGTGCTAATTGCTCACTAATTACAAAGTGAAGGAGGTGTTGCTCTGATCTGGGTTTGCCAAGTAAGTAAAATGCCACCCGCTGCGTAATCTCTCCCAACGTCGAAGAAAATATCTCCCGAAATGTGTGTGTTGAAATGAAGAGAGAAAGGCACAGCCAAGACGATAAAGATTTGAATCTGCATCATGGAGCCTTGTTGGGAGTTTTCCAAGTATTTGGGATGGGTTCAAATTAGCTTGTTCTTAGACTGAAAGAATCACTCCTTTTTATGTCAAACCATTCAAGACTTTCCCCTACAAAGATGGTATTCAAATGGGATCAGTTAAGTACTGTACATTGTACTTGCATGGGAGTAGCTTTTGCCCCAAAGACGCTGAAGTGTCTCTGTGGGTCCTTGTCCATCCCCTTTACTTCAAATGCCCTATGACAATAACATTAATTAACTTAGTAGTGCTCTCGCCTCTTTGACAACCTAATTACTAAAAGCCACATGGTCTCCCTACTTACATGTGACCTGTTGCATCCAATAAATACCCATTGAGTGCCCATCTGCATCCTCTCTGTTGGTGAAGCCTTAAGTCTCAAGTCGCTTTCAACCAAACTTTTTCCACCTTAAGAATGCAAAGATACTTTTTGGGTATGTACTGTGTACCTATTTTGTTTACAGCCTTTTTTTCAGACACTGTTCCTCAGCTCCACAGGGCCAAGCCGATGCCAGCGGCTTTTTGTGCTTGTAGCAGCCACGTCTCAAATCAAAGTCGTAATTTTCACATTGCAACCGAACAGTTGGTCACCTTGTGATGCTGTTGTTGCACACATGTTTATTTTTCACAAGTATTTGGGCAAAAATGTGTGGACATGTCCGGCGGCAGCCTGTTTACAGTCTGGATTTTGCCTGTGTGTGCACACAGGGGTGGGCTGTGCTAATTAGTTCTCCCAGCATGCAGTTCTCCCTGCATGGCAATCATGGAGGGAAATGAATACGGAACAAGCTTCATTTGCACTGCTGGTGGAGAAAGTAGATGCTGTTGTGTTGTGTGTGTTAGTGTGGGTGTGTGTTTATAGGCACCTGTAATTAGATTGTGCCAGTTATCATCACTTTGTATCTTTCTTATGCAACCTTAATTTGCAACTTCAATTGATAACAGCTCAAATGTAATTAAAAGATAATTACATAATTTCCCCAAATCCTCCTGTGCTAATGAAAGGGCGTCCTCACAAACACACACATACACATCCACTCTAGCTCTTTGAAGCTGGTCTTAACAAACATGGTCTCCATCACCGTCTGACTTCAGTTTTTCCATCACTGTTCCACAGTGTCTCTCTCTCTCTCTCTCTCTCTCTCTCTCTCTCTTTCTCTCTCTCTCTCACACACACACACACACTCACACACACCAGAATCCTATTTTTTTTAAGTTTTTTAAAAAGTCTGCCTCCATTCAACTATTGTGCACATGTTGTATTGAACATACTTCTTGCTTTTATGTTATTTATTCTTTTCTTTTTTTTCTTTTTTTTTTTTTTTAATTTCCTGTCGTTTAAATTGCAATTTGTGGATTTGCTTCTTACTACGAAGGCAACTGAGCAACTTCTCTCCCTCCTACTGTGTTGCCTCCCTCCCAGGCTGGGCTTAGAATATTACACATCGATGTTCACTGGTAAAAAACGCAGTTATATCAAAAAAGTTTGTCCATAAATCTGTGAGAAATCACAGAGTTACTTTTCTGAATGTCCTTTTGACAATAATGGCCTTACTTAAGTGTAAAATATATCACATATTTTCTTGCTGGCTCTCCAAAGTTTTTTGCTGCAAAACTTTGGAGTGCAATTAAAAAACGGCACAAGTGGGGGCAAACTATTTAGATGTTTACTATTGATTAAGTGGTTTTGCTTGTGTGAAAGAAAGTATATTCGGCTAGTTTGAGAACACTCTCCCCATTCCGCTTTTATTATATGCATTTAAATGGACAATAACAAGTGGATTTTAGGTTGAGAAGTCTCAAGAGCTGTCGGACTTGATCGATTTTCTGTCCAATCGATGTTGCATTTCAGGGTTCAGCCTATGCATGGATTTGTCTTGGGGCACCATAAAGAAAAAGGATGTTGAGACAAAATAACCTACAGTTCACAAGTAAATTAATCTGAAATTGTGAAGGAATGGCTCACAATTCACTTTTTCCTCCCTCCTCCTTCAGCTCCGTGACACTAAGTCCATCTCTCAAAATACGACATTGCTTCATTTCCTGGCTGAGAAGTGTGAGGAGAAATACCCCGAAATCCTGAGGTTCCCTGAAGAACTGGAGCACGTGGAGGATGCTAGCAGAGGTATGTCCCTCCCCCTCCCGCTCCCTTTCCTCTCCTCTGGAATTGAACACAGATACTGCAGAGGGCACCTGCAGCTTCCCCATCTTACTCAGTGTCATGGAGACCACTTGACTTTCCTTGTACCTCCTCTTGCCTTACAGAAAACTTACCTCCCCTTGAATCCACTCACTCCAACTCATAAATCACACTTCTCAAGATGGCTCACAATGCAAATGAATAAAATGAAAGGAACGTGGACGTTAGCTTCAGAATTTAAGTTGCACACTGTTGCAAAGGTTTCACGCTTGTTTACATATCTAAGGGTAATTAATTGCTCCTTCCTCCCCGCATCTTGATGACAGTACGTGCAATAGAAGGAAGCCAGCAGAGGTGGAGAGTTGTTATGTAAGCTGTTTGAGGATGAAAATGTGAATGTTAATGATCTCCATTGGGAGATGGTGCCGGCGCCACTGCTCCAGCGGCAAAATATAGACACACAGAATCAACACACACCTCATCTATAACTGATGCTGTGTAATGGATCACTTAGTGTTAGCTTTTGGACGCTGCCTCTCGTTGATGATGCCACACACTGTGGTGGCGCGGCACAAGTCAGGCAAATCTGTAATGATTTGCCCGGGTTTAGCCTTTTTACTATCCGAGTGATCGATGACCATGTGACGCCTTAGTCAATCTGCAGATATATCTATATTTTCTACCGCAGCCTGGAGAGGAAGAACGGTTTTAATATAAACAACACAGCCTCAAAGAGCATCCAGAAATGAATTTCTATTTGCGGCACCGTGTCTTATTGATTGGTTAAATATTATTTAATGCATGCCCCATATTTCCATTTCCCTACTCATGAATTCCATCCCTTGATGGCAGCCAGAATCCCAGCATTGTGACAGGAATAGAGTTGTTTGTGTGTCCGCGCTGTCATTCCGCCTGTCAATAAACTAATTCCGCTCTAATTCTATTCTCGAGCATTTGGTGGAATCCCCTGCAGGCTTATTTACTCTGTTAGGCTCTTAATTGGTTATTTAATCTAATTCAAGTAATTATGTACTTGACTGAGGCTGTCAGCCATTGTTTAAGTGGACTCAATAGTCCTTATGTATATATGTGGATTTCTCACATATGTGTATATATTCTGAGCCATATCAGCAATGTCAAGGGACTAATTTATTCTAGAGACGTGTCACTTAATTGACTGAGACCAGCAAATGGCTTTGTCTTGCAAAAAACCCGTTGGGGTTATTTAAGGAGTAGATGTGCAATGAATACAATTTACTGCTGGCACATCCCAGCCTCCGATGTTTCAGTGCATACAATTAAACTGAATTGTTCATCCGGATACTGTCTCAGCGAAATGGACTTGATTACACGATAGGGACCGAAGGAAGTTTGTTTTTGATGTAGGGCAATGACCTCACAATGTTTACAATCAAAGCTCCTTAATTTCTGTCTACTTAGTGAATACATGGTCAAGGCCACAGAAAAATAAAAGAATCATCAAATATGCACAAATATTCCATCAAATTAGACGCAAGACATGACAAATACTAGACATGAGTATCAGAAGTTATCTTACTAGGGTTCAGTGCGTATCAAAATGGAGATTCATGTATTCTTTAGAGAAAAGCTTTTGATGCAATTGTGGTCATGATGCAATAATGGAGCAGCATCAGTACAATTACTGTAACTGAGACATTTTCTGAAAGCTATCAGATGATTGCGGATCATACAAATCAATTGAAAGATTTTTACATATCAAATTCGGTTTGTAGCTTCCCCGACAGGACCACAGAGACCACCCATCATGGCGAATCATTAAAAACAGATACTGTCTTGTAAGAACATGTTCATAAGCGTCAGGTTTCTGTCGTTGAGGTCGTGTCACATGATGCTATCTACACCTCCTTAGTGTGTTACTGCTTTTCAAAGGCCACTGTGATAAAATCATGCCCAAAAGTAACTGTCAGCTAGAATGTAAAGAAGGTATTTTATGATTTGCCGCTTTTAGAGACTCACCTGAAAGTGAGCCTTAAAAAAATGTGCAGCACATTTGCTAAACTAATGTCCTTGATGGTAGCCCCTTGGTGAGCGGTGCAAAGAGGTCTCCACCTTTCTCTCACAGTTATAAAGCTTTTCTTAGCCGTAATTTACCGCTTCCGTCCTCCAGCCTTTGTCGGAACTGCTACTGAGAACAGTAGCTTTTGCTCGACCACTGTGCCTGCACAGCCTCATATCTACAACTTTTTACAGTGCTTCCTTTCTCAGGTTTTCTTCATGTGTTTGCAGGTCATGAAACTAATTCCGAGTGTTTTCAGTGCTGAGCAGTTTGCAGCAAGTGGAATGATGCAGTTTAGACGGGTTAGAGTCATCATGGGCCTGCAGCGTTCCATAGATAGCAATAGCTTGGTTCGTAGGTATTATCGGTTTTGTCAGGAGGTAGTAGCGATTTGGTCCAAAGGCAGGAGCTGTTTGGTCCCTAGATACTGATGTCTTAGCTTGTGTTTTGGCTTTACTCTGCATTTTAGCTTTGCTTATTGATGGTGCTAAGCTAGAAACTATTAATGTTGAAATTGTCACAAGCATATTATATCTAATTGGCTACCACCATACAGGCGTAAAACTTCTGCTCAAATTGTTACTTCTTTCGCTCTGCAGAGAAAGGAAAGACTCAACTTTGACAATCTTTGACTGACGCTTTTACAAATACCCTGAAGATCATCAAAGAAATCCACGACAGCACTCACAGTGTCATTTCACTGCAGCCCTTTTTGTTCTCATCTGCACTTACGGTCAAAGAAATGGTTGTGAGTCATACAGTAGAGCACCAAGCTGTCTGCTCTGCCGCAATGATAGAGAGTTTTCACTGCACCAAGGGCAGTGAGAGAAAATATGCAATTTTCTGTGTTTTGTGTCCTGGTATTAAAACGACGAATATGTGTAGTTGCATGCTGCAGCAACAACTCATCTCTGGCAAAATGGCACTATTATTCTCGAGCTCGGATTTTCAGGCCCGAGGCTATACATCACAGTCACAGAGCTGTAATTATCTCAAAGAAACAATTGATGGATTGTGTTTGAGTATTGTGTGCTGTTTATGACTCAGGTTTAAAAAGGGTGGATTCCTGAACTCCTGTAAGGGGCTAGACACATGAAACCTGGACTCAAACAAATGTTCCTTTGTTTTATTCTCACAAACCCAAAAAATAGACTAAAATGCATCAGAAATTGTAGTTGTAGTACAGCTCCAATTTACTGGTGTAAAAGTAGTATTTGCAGTGGAAAGCAATGTTCAATTTTTCTCTATAACAATGTGAACTCTGCAGACATCAACAGGTAAGCTCAATAACTGGAATGAAGTGTCACGGTACACAGCCTCAATGTGTATTTATAAAATTAAATTGGAAGTGGGATCTCGTTTTAAAATTGAAAACATGAGGTCTCCTGATGTTTTTTCGGTCAGTCTGGGTGTGTCGGGTCACTATCAGATGTCTTTGAAATGGAGACACACATTGATTGACCTTAATGGCTCCACTTGGAACACTGGCCTCTGCACAATGATGGTGCATGCACAGTGCCTCAACTTGTGTATATTGTTATTTAGTTTTTTAACATCAGTTCAATGTCTGGCGCAGACGATGTTTTTCTGGGGGGTGGGGAGTTGAAGATTTCCATTTTAAAGCAGTGTATTTTGACTGTTTGAGTGTGGATAGGATTTGTATGGAATTGGAACACTGTGAGAGGCAGCTGGCGGCAGCTGTGATCACTTTTTCTTACCAAGTGTAGGGCAGATGTGAATGTTTTAGTGTTTTCAAACAAAAGGAGTGGGAGTTGCCGACATTTTAGAAACTGGAATACATGCAAAGACGAAGCCAGCATCCTGGCCAAACCACTGGGTGCACCACAGTATGTGTCTCCTTTTATGTATTACAGAGTATGAAAGAAAAGGACTGGAGAGCTACATGAAAAATAATGTAAGATGTCATGGACAGAGCGTCAAATTCAGACTTGATTATCAAAATTTTTTTCAGCAGTAGTAGCTGTACCACAAGTGCAGATGAGCAGTGACTTCTAAGCCCTTGGTCATAAATTAACATTGTATTCTGCGCTGAAATTTTGATGAAGCACACTTAAACGTTGGTAGATAAAGTGTTAAATAAAATTTGAGACACTGGACGTTAGTTTAGAAGCAGTGGTTCAAATATGTCCTTGGAAGTTGCTGCCTTAAAAACTTAGAGGTTTCTCTCTCCTCAAAGGTTCGATTGAATAACACTGGCACAAGCACTAGAACAAGCACACAAGGACAAGATCTTAAGAGTGTTTGGCTTTATCTATGTCTTAATTGTTCAAGGAGTGGACTGTCTTCACCTCAGAGCTGTGATGGATGGTGTAAATCATTTTCAGAGGAATGTATTTTATTTTAAGATGCAACTATGGGCGGTGATGCATATACTGTAGGATGGTTTTACTCTCAAGGCAAAGAACGCCACTACATCGTGGTTCTGAATCGACCATCAAGACCTCCGATGCTAAATTCCTTTAGAATGCTTGTATCTGCTTGACATGTAATACATATCTTACATTCAGTTTATTTTACCACTCTGTCCACCAAAAATAGACATAGTGCCATATTTGCCAAACAATTCTCTTTGCAAGGGAAAACAATTCACAATTGAATATTTCCCTTCTTGATCTATTTCAGGCCTTTCTGGTTTCACCACACGCAGCTGCCATGTGCTTATACAGTATATGACAAACGTTTTGGATTTCCCATTTGTACTGCTCCGGGTGAGACGAATTCATAGAAATCCATTCAAGTTCCATACTTAGTGAGAGAGAGTACACACACACAAACTGTTGTTTTTCAGTTTGTTACGACTAAGTGAAAGCTGGCTAAACGTCGCTTAAAGTATCTCATGAATCTTTTTTTGTTTGTTTAGACATTGGATTTTCTCCATTTTGATCAGATTTGAGCAATGTGGCACTTTTTTAATCTGATGAGATGCTTTTTTCCACATGAAAAGGTACTCCAGGTATTTCCATCTCCAGACGTATAGCTTACGACTTGTTTTTCCAGTTGAAAGAGGGTGTAGGCGGTGCAGATGGCTCGCAACCGGCAAATTAAGCAAAAGGGAAATGTGCTGCGAAGATCAGTTAATAGGAAATGCAAGTCTGCAGCATCGGTCAAACCGTTTTCCACGTTTGACTTGGTTTCTAGCATGAGCAGATCTCTTCCCCTCTGTAGAACATTTCCTATGCTACCTATTCTACCCATAGCTTTTACATCCATGGCTGCTGCCGTTTTAGTCAGGTATTTGTCTAGTATTTGTCGAGGAGTTGTCTAAACAATCTTTGCATTGATTCTGAAAGAAAGAAAAGCCCCTTTAGATCTTCAACCATCCGCTTGGGTGCCTGCTTGACTCCCTGCTTGTCTCTGTACTTCTTCAATCCCCTGGAATACCCGTGTGGAGGAGCTGGTCCACTGGATATTTAGTCAAGGATATAATCACTTTAAACAGTACTTAGAGGTTTCACTATTTTTATACCCCTGACCTCATCGGAATAGGCAGTGGAAGCTGCAAAGGCGACTTGAGAGAAGCGACATTCGCCAATTTGCCTTGTTATACCCTCCAGAGATTAATACGTGGGGGTCGAACAATGGGAACCAAGTCTGTGTGGTGATTCCACTCAATCAGTGGTGCACTGACAATCTGTCTTGACAATCCGGGAAAAGAGGAAATATGACACAAATGTTCTCATAAATCTATTTAGTATAAGGCATAGCCAAGGGCAAAGTACTTTGGCGCCTGTGTGAGAGGAAAATGGAGAATGAGGCTTGGAGGGGGGGAAAAAAAAGATGAACTCTGAGGATATTAATACCGCCGTGAATATATCTATTATCCACATTCATTTCCAAGGCACTGCAGCATAATAAAGCAGTGCCCATTCCCCATTTCTACTCCTCGCAGTACTTCTCTCAGTATTACGCGGATCAAATGCCTTTCTGGATGAGGGTGAAACACAGAAGAGATAAGTTCCCCCTTTTTCTGTTTGAATGGAGCAGGGAATGGTGGATTTGAGAGGGCATTCTCTCCCATTGGTCAGGAGAAGAAGGGAGAGGGAGGACAAAAGAAGATGGCCTTATTTTGAGACATTTCATCACTCTCCTTTGGATTTCTGAGATTTTGGCGGAATTTGTGCTTCAGTGGAAACTATTGAAATAGCACCAACAGCTGGAAGTGCACGGTTATATGTGATATACGAAGATTAATCTACACAAGATGGAAGATGCTGGACTCAACGTTCAATTTAAACATGCCAAATAAACAATATTACATGTAAACCAGGATATGGTCAGTATTGCTTCAGAACATTATAAACACCATGTTGGTTTCTAATTCGAGCAAAACGATCTTTGCACACTTCACCATTTAATGAAGAAACAAAAATGTTGAGCTGGATCAGATGATATGTACATATTAATTTGAAGAGATCATTTGCATCACTTAGCTGACAAAATGTGTGCAGACCACTGTGATAACTTTCCTCAGGTCCAAGAAAGCTAAGGCAAAAGCATACAAAACTAGAAAAAAAAAGAATGAAAAAAAAAAAACAATGTGGCACACTGCAACAACATGGCCACAATAGTTCTGGCTCTGAGTATGATGAGGTGGCCAAGCCAAGTCCTCAATTAAAAGACCATTAAAGATCCTGGAGCTCACCCATGTTTCCCATCTCCTCTCATCAAGGAGGAGTGGTAGAAATAACGCAGATCCAGGTGTGCAGTTTAAGGCCCAGTCCGGGTAACAGCTGCTAGACCGGTGTTTCGAAATTGAAGGATGTCAAAGAAAAATTCTGATTAATTCGTGTGATTACAAATGGCTAAATGCATCAACTTAATCAGCGTCAGACCAAAGAACGATGTGTGTGTTTCTTGAAACACGTATCTCTGTGGATGTACTAATGGGTGTATTTTGAAAGAGAGAGTGAGGGAGAGCAGGGGAGGAAATGTCAGTTGTAGTACAACTGAGTTTTTGAGCTTCTTTTTGATTTAGTTTTTCATTTGGGTTTTCTTCTATATATGCAAGCACTACCATGTTTCTATTGTCATTGTTATTTTGCATCAATCAATAATTTCATGGCTTGATCGTCGCTGTGTGGATTTGAATTGTTTCGTACCTGTGCTGGATTCCCAGTTAAGTGCATTTAAGACTTTATGTCCTCCCCTCTTAGAAAGCTAGTAGCCGTATAGAATCAGTATCTGCCACAAACATTACAAATTATGAATAAAAACAAATGAGTTTATCCTTGATGAGCCCTCTCTGAATTTCTGTGGCAATTGGCATTGCTTAGGCCTGCAGGAAGACCTCTCAAATGAGTGCAAAGATGGTGAGAAAAAAAATAAAATCAAAAAGATCCAATAGGAAAAGTCAAAATTCCTATTGGCTGTTTTTACAGCAAACTCTTGTGGCTGATATTGACAAAAGCATGTCAGACTCTCACAACAAGTCCAGCTCAGATCTAAAATTCAGTGTGTCAACTGAAAGTACACCTTCCTTGCAACAGTGTTGAATATGAGTGTGTGAGAGCACAGTTGTCTTGGCGAGTTGGCTGCCTTAGTCACACATCAGCAGTATCAGATATCATGCCCTCTCCCACATTGCCAACAG
>OMPJ01010067.1:0-33044 GCA_900312935.1 Carapus acus
GACATACCACCTTCGTTTTATCCACTTGTTTTTTTCCGTCGCAGGTTTTCACTGGGAAACCAAATTGCTCCCAAACGGGTGATCTTAACGGCAGGGGAGGATTTTCTAGCTCCGGTTGGTCGCTAGCTTCAGCCATAATGTCCAAATTAAATCAGATAGTTAATTTTACAACAGACCCGTGGATCTCGCAATACTGTTTTGAAGAGTGCAGGAAAGGCTCGACTGATTGGTTCGCCATGCAACGTCACCTCCACATGGTCACAAGAGCACGAATCAGGAAAGAGTTTCTTACTAAATAATAAATACTAAGTAGCCACATGTGACAGGTACAGAACAGGCGCAGCACGTCTCTAGGTCTGTGATTGCTGCATATAAAAACAAATAAACGGACTATATTCGTTCGGTACAGCACTGTACCGTACTGAAGGTCTTTTCGGTACGGTTCGGTACGAATACAGTGCACCGTTACAGGCTTACTTTCCAGGGAGATGTTCCGGGCATGTAGCACTGGATAGAGACCCTGGGAAAGACCTAGTACACAATGGAGGGACAATGTGTCCCAACTGGCCTAGGAACGCCTCGGGATCCCCTCAGAGGAGCTGGAGGAGGTGTCTGGGGAGAAGGAAGTCTGGGCTTCTCTCCTGAGACTGCTGTCCCCGCAACTTGGCCCTGAATTACCGATGGAAAATGGATGGATGGATGGAACACCAAAAACTATAATCATGAAAAGTTAATTTACAAACTTAATAGACAGCCTGAATGATAAAAAATGCAAATCTAAATTGTGGGATTCCCCCCAAAAAGTATCTGTAGTCTCTTTTTACAGCCGATGTAATCGATAGATATGAATTTCTCAAAGACAGTAGCTTAGTGTTTGTTCAGCCACAACACCTCCATGTATGCATCAGGATTGCCTCTACAGTTTGCATGCCTCAGAAAAACATGATTGAGACATTTATCTTTGTAGCCCAGAAAAAACAGAATGATCTTGTTTCACTTATTTTCTAGTCACTCAGTCACAAGTTGCTCCCAAGTATGGTCTGTCTGCTGTCTCTCAGCCATTTGTGATCCCATAAAGTAAGGAGAAATTCAGAATCCAGAACCTTAATTGATTTGGACATGAAAGATGGCTCTTTCTGCACCTTTCCTATTTATGTATGTTAGTTTGAACTTGAGGAGCCACCATTGATCTTTTTTGTACTGATAAGGCCTTCTTATGAGAAAGAACAAGGGAAAATGAAAGAGGCTGACATGTTGTGGCTTTCTCTTGCAAGCTGCCTGACTTTACTTTTCTTCCGACTCCTTTCTGGCACACCTCCCCAAATATTTCTTTCTGTGAATTTATGTTCATGCTGAAGCTGTATATGAAGTTGTATGCTGATTACACATAAAACAGTCAGAGCATTTACAAAAAAAGTATATTCTTGTTTCTGAGGGTAAAATGTTTTAGTCACCTCTTTTCAAAAAGAGAGGACAACGAAAAGCCTGATGAATAAGATAGATGGGATGGATATACAGTATTGTGTATGTGTCTGTCTGCGTGCACATGATCTCATTAGAAGCCTTGTTAGTATTGTTGCTCTGCTCAGCAGCTACTGGATGCTGCCCAGAGATGGTTATGTTACGGGAGAGTGGGGAATGAGATGCTAGCCGCCCAATAAAATCAGAACAATACAAGCTGGGGCTCCATGGCTCCAGGCCAAATATCCCCCTCTGTCCTCCGGCTGCTGACCCCACGTAGTTTATGGGGGCTTGAGCGTTCAGTGGGCTGTCATGGTTCATTTGGAACCATAGAACTGAGCTTGCACAGCAGACACTCTGTGATTGATAAACATGGACAGAGGGGATGGGAGGCAGATGAACAGTGAGGTTAGAAGTTCACCAATCGGGTCAAATCCTCAGAGGTTTGTTGAGGTCTACAAACACACTTGTAGGCACACACAAGCGTATTCCATAACTTTTAACATTGTAATGGCCTGATGATAGAATGAAAGAGTGTTATTGGTTTGGACATAATGTTGGGGATTCAATATCTTCTTTGCAGGGATATTGCTTCCAGCTGTCTGTGATTTCTTAACGTGTGTTGAAGAATGTCATGGACCTGAGTATTCACACAGAATGTGCAAGGAGAATACAGCAATAGCATGTTAGATCACAGACATTTGGATCTGTGCCAAATCTTAACATACATATCTGACCACTAGCCAACAGAGATGAATGGCATTTCGTATGAAGGGAGGGGTAAGCTGACACTCCGCATAAAAAATAATAGTGAGGCTGTTTCCAGAAGTGCATTTTTGGAATAATTGACCCCTCCTCAGAACAACACTAAAAGGAACACAAAAGACAGAACGAGAAACATGAGAAAAACAGTTTTCATTCCACCGTGTCTGTGAACCACAAAGAATGTCATGATTTACCAGATATAGATGAGAATCCTCATCATCTGTTTGCGTTTCCACTCTGATTCAAATTCAGTGGCCATCAGCAGCACGTGTGCCTGCGATGCCAGCTGGAGAAACTTCACTGAACAGTTGCTCAGCCCACTCCCACTACTTGTCAGTTGACAGGGTAATGGTCTGCAAAATAATATTTATAGTTTGTAGGAGCGAGCCACATGGCCGGACATGTTACATACCAGACACAAATGACGAACTCTGGAGATTGTTGTCAGAACAGCTTCAGGGAAAGACCCTTCTTTTCTCCAGATGGCTGCAGTGTTAATCATATCATAAACAAAACAGTACCACGGCCGCAGTGCTAGTAGATGCTGTGTATTGCCAGTGCTTCACCAGACATGGGCAAATCCAGTGATTCCTGTGTGACAGAAAGTAACAACTTGATTCATTCAAATGTGTAACGAACAAGTCTATAGAAATGATTATCATTAGAGCCATCAAATGTGGACATTTAGCTAATGGATTAAGTGAACTGAATGTTGAACTTCATTAAAAGGCTTTTCATGTCAGGAAAAAAATGTATACCACAAAAGAATGTACACATCCGTAAAAGAAAATCATATTAGAATTGAAGATAAGTCAATATGACTTATCTTTGAAACCAACCACAATGTTACTTGTATCTATGTTCATCCACTTCATTTTTCAGATGGTTGGACAACATCCTCTGATACATGGTAGCATTTAGGAGGTTATCAAAGTGGTTCGTCGATCGGGCGGAAGTTCCCATGGTGATAGGATCAGTGTGGGGGCCATAGATGTGCTTGCCAAGTTACAGTAGTTGTTAGGTAAATGTGTAGGTGAGGACGCCTTCACAGAAAACAAATCTCTGAGTCTTTTTTTTCTCCATTTGTACTTTTGAGAATGACTGTAGAAATGATTTCCTAGATTTCTTATTCCACTCATGAATAAGTTAAGTAGCATAGTAAAACATATTCACATACTTACAAGACTCACAAGACTCAACTGCTTTATCCACACCTCAAGTAAGACACCCGCTGTGTTCCTCCCTTTGTGCCTTCCTCATATTTGTGTTGATCATAACCCAGGGTGTATAAGGGGAGTGAGACAGCGCTGCATTGCTAATGTCTCACCTGGGTATTAATTGTGCATAGTAATGGTGCACAACATGCCTCTGTAAATAACACAATCCCATCATAAACTCCATTTGTCTGCATAGTTTCATTGTCTGAGGTTCTTGGGTCTTACTGCATGTGGGTAATACTGACCAATGCCCTCTGGAGGCTGTGGGAATGCAATGTGTGTGTGGGACACACAGCTCAAGATGACTGTGAACTTTCTCGCCAAGGTCACTGAAAGGTCTGTTCAATAATTAAGGAGATTTCAGCTTTAATGGGAAGGCTCCCATTGTTCACTGACCACTTTCCTTTGCGGTAAGAACTGATGGGTAGAAATGGGATACGAGTTGTTGTTTGCTTTGCTTTTGAGGGATACAACTGAGGCTAACTGTCATGCAGTTGAAAGATCCACTGTTTGAACAATAATGTCCTCTCTTGATGACTAGTAAGAAAGCAGTGCTTATTTTGTCTCATGACTCAGGTCTCTGTTTCACTTCATCTGTCTCTCAATGTCTGTTTCAGAGACAGAGTGGCCAGGAATGGCATATGACTGGAAGTGATGAGGTGGAAGTCTTCAGCTTAACAAGGAACATCGATGGTAAGACCTTTCTATATGCAATCCATATACAAGGACTTGGAAGGGTACATACTGTATGTTATAAAGGGGGGTAAAATGAAAGATAAATCTCCTTTAAAACAGTTAATGTCACCAGCAAAAAGAGGGAAATATGGTATGCTATATTGAATGAATCAAATTTTAACTCAACTATAGTTTATATCATTTGTGTCCAGTTTACATTAAAGGCCTCAGATGTCTCTAAATACATTATTTTGTTGGCTTTTGAGGTCGTCCAGCCTATTGTTTGCACCACAATTTATATTTGGCTGATTTATGCAGCCGAAGGCATTATTTGCACATTAGTACATCCTTTTTATACGGTAGCATTATGTTATATGTATCGCATTGTAGACACCCATATATTTCCCCATGTAGAGCATGCTCGATCCTCAAGAGCACGTGGAGCATATAACACTGCATTGGTTTTATGCTAAGATCATTGCTTGAACCTGGACAAAGACAAAATGTGATGTAGACTTATAGTGATAGTTGTGATGTTGTTTGATTGATTTTTCAGAACTGTCTTTGTAATCGTTACAGAAAATCTGCCATGCTACATGGGAAGGCTCTAAACACCACCCTGCTCTTGTTCTGCATCGTCAGCATTTTTGCTGCTGCTCTTGGTCGTACCTATCCCCGTTTTACCCGTAATGACACCAAATTTCAGCACGTGGCGCTCCATCCAGACCCCACCATGGGGACTGTATATGTGGGTGCCAAGGACTACCTATTCCAACTGGATGGATTAGATGGCCTTCGTTTGGAGCAAGAACAAAGCACAGGTCCTGTGAATGACAGCAAAGACTGCCTACCCCCAGTCACTGAGTCCACGTGCCCACAGCTCAGGACAACCAGTAATCATAACAAATTGCTGCTTGTGGACCCACAGGCTTTGGAGCTGATCACTTGTGGAAGTGTCCACCAGGGTACCTGTCAGAAACGCAGCCTGAAATCCATTAAAGACATTATTTTTTTTACTGAGAGACCTGTGGACACACAATATGTTGCTGCAAATGATCCGGCAGTGTCAACAGTAGGGTTGGTTGTCAGCCCTCGTGGTGGGGAGGAGGCGGTTATGTATGTGGGGCGGGGCTATACTGCCAGCCACCCACCTATCTCTACCCGTCACCTTTCATCAGAACCTGTGTTTTCCTACGAAGAAACAGCAAAGTTGGCTGTGGCTGGGCGTCTGTCTGAATACGACCATCATTTTGTGGCAATGTTCACCCGACGAATGTACGTGTACTTCTTGTTCTACCGCCGCGATATTAAATCTGCATCAAGGGAGTACCGGACCTACGCTGCCAGGGTTTGCCTAGATGACATCTCCTACTACTCCTATGTAGAGGTTCCTCTTCTCTGCCATTCACGGAAAAGCTCTGCCGCTTCTACAAATTATAACCTCCTTCAGGCAGCACAGGTACATTACAATGAAAATGTGGCTCCCTTCAACATGAACTTAAAGTATTTGATTTTTAGTCCAACTAAATGTAAAAAACGAGTAAATTGGATGACACTTGACCATATCAACAATCATCAGGAAAGAATCTAAGTTCCCTCCTCAGGGGTGCTTTTGAAGTACAATGTTTTCTCCGGCTGAGCATGTTTGTGTTATGTTCGTGTGTTTTTTTCTCTCAGTTTGCTTGTTTTCTCTCATATGTTGAAACAGGTGGGGCAAGATGAAGGCCAGGAGGGTGAATCTCTGCTAGGTGTCTTCTCCACCCGAATCAGCTCCACCAACAATAATCCATCAGATGCCTCAGCTCTTTGTGTTTACCCTTTGGATGCACTGGACAGAAGTATTGACTCCACCCGTGACCTCTGCTATACACGGGATGGGCAGGTTGAGGGAGGAGATGAAGTTGCCCACATTGAATATGAGGTTAAATCCAGCTGTGCCAACCTTCCAATGGTAAGAATTAATCCAAAGTGTGATGTTCTGGTTCAAGAATCCGAATCTAGAAACATATTTCTTGCCTCGCATGTTCAATTTTAGCTCTAGAACTCAAAACTAAAACTTACCATGATCACTTTATCCCAGGTGAGGTACAGTAGCACTTCAGAGTGTTTCCTGGTGAAGTCCATGCATTAGTCTTTACTTGGAGCACATTTGCAAAGCACTTATTGACCGTTGTAGATCATTACGTATCCTCTCCAGCTGCTATGTTAGCTTTTTTCTGACCACAAAGCCCATTCAAGACAAGAGGAGTAGTGCAGATTAACAGGGGGAAAGATTGAGAGGGAAAAATGAGTGTAAATTTAAAAAGGAAAAAATCCTTGGCACCCACATCTCACATATTTGGTTCCATACTGTATATATGAAGCACCCAGGGCCCTGCTACTGCTGTGACCTCGGCAACCCTTCCAAACATTTATTGGAAGCATTGAGAAAAATCAATAGCATAACTAACCCTGATTCAGCTCTTTCTTTGCCTAATAAGTTCTGTCAAGGAAAGTCATGGAGTTGTTTTGAGGACCGCAGACAAATACACGATAATTGGGACCAAGACCACGGCACAATAGATAAAAAGATGGGGAGGAATGAAGTAAGGTACAGATTAATAAGAGGCTGAAGTAAAAACATGCATGGCATGTAGGTTATAAAAGAGAATTAGGGCAACAGAGAATTGTCCATCCTTAGACAACATTATTTTTTATGTGAACAAGCCCTGTGCAAATTGAAGGACATTTCTGCTGCCTCACTCTCAAAGCAATTATTTCAAGCTGTAAGATTTGTTACAAAAGCAGGATTCTGGCTCAATCTGTTGATATTATACAAATCCACCTTGATTCCAAATAAATTCGCATCTGTGGCTGCAACCTTTCAGCGGGATTTGAGTGATTGTGATTGTGATCAAAGTTTGTATCTTTCAAATAGCCACAGTAGCTGTAAGTAGATGTTAGACTTTTTGTAAATTTGTCACAGACACTGAGAAGGAGGAGGTGATCCATGGTGAGCCAAAACACAGAGAGGAGGAAAATGTGTAAATTGATAAAGACCAAATAAAGGCTAATTGTTCTGTCCATGTGTTGTAGAATACGGTAAAGGCATATCCCTGTGGCTCCGATCATACACCAAGTCCAATGGCAAGTCGAGTGCCTTTGGAGGCTGAAGCTGCACTAGAATACCCAGATGCACGTTTCACTGCTGTAGCTGTCAGCGTCAAAGATGGACATAGCATCGCCTTCCTTGGAGACTCCAAAGGAGTCCTTCACAAGGTAGACAAGTTGTTTTTTCCTCAGTTTTCTGTTTGGGATCATGGGGATCTGGAGCCTGTTCCAAAATGATGCCATTCTTGAGATGCAATGTGTCCATGGATAGTTCCAGACAAAGTGAAAGCATCTCACACATTTTAGCGTCTCAAGTATCCATAGTATTGAACAAATCATATTAGATAAATCATTGTGCAAATGATAAAGTTGTTTTCTCTTTTGGACAAAAACAAACAAAAAAAAAAGTAAACAAACATGGCAACAATTTGCATTGATATATTAACCATCTACTACATTTACTTTGATATAGGCTTAGGACTTGGAGAAGAAAATTTTCAAGTTCTTTAAAGATCTATGTTAATAAATGCAAATGATAGTGATGAAGGGTGCAGTAGTTTCCAGTGAGTGTTTTGTAGAATTGTTTTGGGGGTCTCCAGTGTTTTGGCTGCAAACTGAGATTAGTCATCATGAGACAGTGTTGAATTGCAGTAATTTGATAGAAATTCAATGTTGTTGTTTAAAAATGAAAGAATTTACACTATAGTTGTGCTTTTTCTTCAGTGAAAGTATTACTCCATAAAAGAATTTGTAGGTAAAATATCAGATGGGTAAAATTTCTCACACTAGAATGAATTCAATATGGAGAGTAACAGGTTTGCGATGAGTTTTTAGTTCTTCTGTGCTTATATTTGGTTGCCGCTGTGAGGACTGAATCAGTACCAATGATTCGATCATGCACCTGCTGGATTCAACGCTATCTTCACTGGGGCTTGAATAAACCTTCTTTTTCATATAATGTCCTCATAAGCATTGTGTGTGATACAGAATTTTAAAGTCCCATAGTCTGAGGGAGTCACTTTCTATACCACTTTGGTCTCCATTTCCCTCACAAAGTGATCAAGTCAAAGCAATGTGGAGAGAGGGACGAAAACCACTGGTAATCTCGTTAAATTGAGGTAACACGAGAATATGAGGGCTGAGAATCACTTAAGCCAAAGGTGTCTCCCTGTTCTTTATATTAGATTTAACTTTGTGTTAATTATATTTAAAGCCATTTCTACTGCGATCCTGCACAAGCTTGATTTGATTTGTGAGAGTGTTGCCAGCTGAAGATGGTTTTCTTTTTTGAGTTGTCTCATTTTATGTCAGCTCATGATTTATAAGCAAGAAATGCACCGTGATTTGGGAAACAGGCAAGAGCATTGAACAATGGCAGTGCTAACCTGTTGAACTGTGAAGCAGGTTGAGTTGCATACACCTTAATCAGTTTTTTGAAATATACAGGAACTGTTCAATGTTTAACTGCAATGGCCCAGTAGTCCCATTCAGGCAGATTAAATGTTTTTCTTTCCATCAATTTTCCGTTTTCAGGTATTTTTAGGTCACAATGGTCATGTGGAGGAGTACAACAAAACAACTATTCAAATGAACTCACCCGTTAAGCAAGACCTCTTATTGGATCAGACCGAAGCCCATGTCTACATAATGACTGACACAGTTGTAAGTTGTTGAGGACACATTAAGACGATTCAGTGGATCATTTCAGGCCATATTAACATCAATAATGTTCAGACTCCTTTGTGATTGGACACACTCAAATGCAGGTCAAGTAATATGGAAGTGAAATGTGAGAAGTTAACAGAAATGTGCTGATTCATAGCTAACTGTTGGTGTAACGTCTCAAATGCAAATTGCAGTTGTGAGTACATGATGTACTTTTTGTGGTTTGATTTTCATACATAAATGCTCAACACCACATTATACAGAGCTTTGGATGTAAGCCATTAGTTATATCTATTCATCCATTCATCCAGACATCTTCTGCACTTGACTAGAACGGTATTTGTCATTCATCACTGGTAGATTGATCGTTTTTCAGTCTTTGTTTGATACCTCCTCAAACTGCATCCTGTTCATTGAATAAGAGGCTAAAAGAAAGATTGAGAGGACTCATTTAAGAAAATGGAAAGGCCAGCTGGCTGCTCAGGTCAAGGGTCAATAACCCACTGTGAGGGGTACAACAGTCAGCAGGAGGTGCAAGGTTTGCCATAACAAAAGTATTGATCAGAGAAAGTGGTCACCATTGTATTGGCACACTCCCTATAAGCTGTCTGTGTGGGAAGCTGGATGCTGACAAATGGATATGCTGTGATCCAATAATATTCCCTAGTATTATCCCTAGTAGTAATATTCCCTAATATTCCCCCCTGAAGTCTAGACCAATAAAGTCCTTCTGTGGACCCACTTTTTCATCATAACATTGAATATGAAATGTAAAATGAGACAGCAACATCTGGCATGCTTCTTTTTTTTTTTTTTTTTTTTTTTTTTTTTTATCAGAAAGTTGTGGTTGTTTATTCCCCCACAGAGATTTTAGTTGATTTTTCCAAAATTCCAAAAAAGTCCCACTTGAATTACATAAGAAAGTTTTTTAAGTTTTTAACTTAAAATATTTTTGTCACAATGGAGGCATTAGATATCTTAGCTTGGCTCCTCATTATTCAGCACTGCAGATGCAAATCGAGCAAATCAAATATGTACTGGTGAGACTCCTGTTTCATAAATATTCTGGTTTAGTGTGTTGTGTAAAAGCCTTTACAGAGGAGCTATTTACATTTACATAGAAATGACTGTGAACATCAATTATCACAGATCATTTCACCATAATTATATCACAGACAAGTTTGTCTGTTTAAATTAAAATATTTGTCTTTTACAAGGTAGAGAAGCGTCCAGTGGCAGAGTGTGGTGATCATTTGGACTGTCAGTCTTGTCTCTCTGACAGAGACCCGTACTGTGGCTGGTGTGTTTTGGAGGGACGGTAAGTGATTATCCCTTTGTGAGAGGGCAAAGTCTGTGTAGTAGCTTTTTCCAACGTCTCTCTCCCTCATTTATTTCTCTGCGATGTATCAGGTGTGGCCAGCGGTGGGAGTGCCAACACGGGTCTCTGCATGGCCACTGGCTCTGGAGCTTCAATCGGCAGCAGCAGTGCCTCAGTATTCAACACCTCAACCTATACAACATCAGCCGAGGGGAAAAAACTGATGTACAGTAATACAACGGTCTTTTACTTCAGTTTCTTTTTTTCCCATCACAAAAATGTTGGCTAAAAGGTGTAGACGCATATTCAGTCAGGTATTAACTGTAATGAGCTTGTCACGATCTCATCTTTTGATTGCTCTTTCTCCTTTTTCTCATGTTGCTCTTCCATCTTTGTATACTCCCTCAAGGTTCAAGTTGCTATTGCAGGACTACCAAGTCTTGTAGAGGGAGACTCTTACTCTTGCTTCTTCCAAGACACAGAAACACCCGCCTTGCTTACCACAACTGGTGTCACATGCTCAACCCCTGACGCCAGGAGTTTACCTTCAATTCGCCATGGGCATGGTGAGCTCCAGTGCATACTGTTTAACGTCCGGCCCATCTGCAGATGAGCAAGAAGCTCTTAACTAATCTCAGCCTTAAGTTTTCTTTTCAAGAGGTCAATCATTGGACTTTGAACCATCTAGTTGGTTAAAAATCTATATATAAAGGTGACATTGCCAGTTTTTTGTAACCTAAGTTGTAACCCAATGAAAATAATGCTCAACGTGATATTGATGGAATTTGATTTGTTCCCATTCAGACTTTGTCACAGTGACCCTGTCACTCCGCTTCCTGAATGTGACAGTTGCTGAGACGGGTTTCACGTTCTATGACTGCAGCTTGGTCCAGCAATTGTCTGGGCGCAGGCCGTAAGTGCCACACACTAAGGCCAGCTGACAAAAACAGAAATGTTGTGCACTTAGTGCTATCTTAAGACACATCAACATTATTATAACAAATCAATCAATGACTTTTGTCATGTTTTGCAAAACATTGACATTACAGACCCCTGAAATACAAGACTTTCAGTAAAACACCTTATGACAAATGGAATTTTAGCAATATATTTTGGCCTAGAGTCCCACATATTAAAAGTTTACAAGTCTGTCTGGTCTTCATTTGTTCAATCTTGTGTTCTTTGCAGATTCAAAGTCAGCGGAGGAGAAAGATTGTAGTTTTCTTATACAGTAGTTTTAACTTGGACAATTCAAGAATCAGGAATCTTTATTGTCATCACATTGTGTAACAAAGTTACTGGTGTTCCCCAAATCACTAACATTGATATTTATTTATTTTCTTTGTTTTATCCTTTCTGTCCAAATATCTTGTATTGTCAGATGCCAAGGCTGTGTGAGCAGTCGCTGGGGGTGTAACTGGTGCATTCATCAACATGCGTGCTCTCACAAACACACTTGCAGCCAAGGAGTCACCATTTACAACCACAATGTAAGTCCATAGAGGGACAGCCAAGGTTATTTACAACTTTATTAGTAGAGGTGACAGACAGTTTAAACCAATAATGAGGCTGTGTCTTTTGCACTGTGCTGTGTTGAGAATTGCTTTTTGCTGTGTTTTTTGTCCCATGCGTTCATCTCCTCAGTGTATTGTTTAGTATTCTGTCTTGAACACTTGCCATTTCTGCATTTTATTTTGTGTTTTCTTTTGGTATTGCTTGCCCTTCAGTTTTACCCTAATTTGTTGTCCCTGCTCTTACTCTCATTTAAGTTCATACCTTCAACTCCCACCATCCCACCACCCACCAGAAAACTCACTCCTGTACCTGCTAATGTCGTGACTGATGCTACAACAACTACAGCGGCCACCTCCACCCAGCAAGCATCTATAGATGAATTAGCTGCTACCGTAGCTGCTGCCATCACAATGACAAAATCCTCCACAGATACTACCACTGTGTCCACTTTATTCCATAGTGGTGCCACGACTTCCCCCATTTCAAGTCTTATTATGGAAGATTTGACAACACAGGTAGCAGTTACCACTGTTGATGTTTCCCTGTCAAACATAGAGGCATGGACTTATGGAGATAGTGGCCTTTCCAGACACACTACAAATGAGGAAGCTGATGTTGATCTGTTATCTGTGACTGAATACATATATGTCACCAATGACAGGGTTAAGTCTACAATACAGAGCAGCAGCGTTGACCACATAGGGTCCAATTTAAGTGTTTTACTGCCTCCTGGTGAGGCAACACGCTCCCCATCCGATATGAATAAATCCAACTCCAGTGAAGCAGACGTTTTTGCCACTAGCCCTGAAAAGGAGGCTGTTACCAGTCCCAGGAGAGAGGACAGGGATGGGGAGCAGGATCTGGGAATACAGCTCCAAATTGCCCCAAGATTGTCTCTCACAAGCCCAGGTGAAATTGCTCTCACCCATGCCCACTCTTCAGACTTCATTAGTGAGCCCAGCTCTGTGAACCCAACTCTTGACTCTGCAGCGAATATACAATCTGATGCTCCAACTGATTCCATCTTACTGGTGAGTAAGATACTGGAACTCTCATTAAACCGTCTTGGAATGAATAGAGACCCAATATTCACAATTTGTGCAGATATTACATTACAGGCATGTAATAACAAAATAAGAACAATGGCAGTATTCAAAGTGGAATCCCGGTGATATTGTCAATGTGGGCTGCAGAAACATCTACTGATGTGTTACTTGAACATGGTTTTGAAAAACATAATAATTCATAGGATGTATTGGGTGGATTTACTACACAGACAGCGACAACAACAAGAAAACACACTTCATCTCACTCCTCCTCCTAGTTTTTCATATTATCTTTCGTCCAGCATGTTTTAATGCTGGCTGCTGAGTTAATGTTTCTTTGTATTTTGCACACTATTCCATCATATTTATTGATTATGGTTTATCATTACCCTGATGACATGATCAGATTTCATTGCTATTCACTATGAGTTCTGCATTGTCAATACAAATTTATCTAGACAAGGACTTGAGCCACTTTGTTGTCATCACATACTGAACACGTTCCCAAACAAATATTTACAAATTGAATGTAATGCAACCAACTTGTGCACTTAAACAATATCTGATTGTCATTTTCCAAATTATTTGCATGTACTGTCAAGTAATATTATGTATGTGCAGTTTTTTTATAAATTGTCCATACTAATTCCATTCTTTACATTTAGACTGCATGTTAAGTGTGAATTGACTGAAGCTGTTGGTGACTGTGACTTAACTGGGGTTTCTGCACAAAATTTTTAGATTTGTCACCTCTGTTTTTAAATGCTCTGTATGGACACCACCTCTCATTACTTTAAGCCTGCTCACCACAGCTATCACTCACACACAGGCGGAGATACTGGATGCAATATCTTTGTCTTTTAGATCTTTGAGCTCAAGACCTGAGATAGAGGAAAGAAAAGAAGGAAGACCAAACTACATACATTGTTGCAGCTACTGCTATTCAGCTTTTTTTTCTTTTGAATTGAAAAGTATTTTTAAGGGATAAACCATGTGTGGTGCAGAATTCCATTTCTTGAGAAGTTGAATCAGCCAACTACCCTCACTCTGCACCAATTGCACCCACAGGATTTGTTGATCACATCTTTTTCCTATACAGTAGATTTACAAATACTGTGGCCGCGGGACATGAGAGTGCTAGATCAAGATCTGTTTGGAGTTGAGGGACATTGTATGAGACCTTTAACCAGCTTTGAAGTGGAAGGTTGGCGTTGAGCCACGTTTAATTGTGAAACATCAGTGCTTAACCTCGCTGATACAAATTCCATCCATCAAGTATTCCAATATAGCAGAGGCCTATGGCAGTGCAGAAGTCGCCCCGGCTTTGACATTGGTTTAATTGATGACGTGGCTGTCCATACATTTTGGCCATCTAAACAAATGTCTAGATTAGTTTTCCTTGTTAGTTTGATGAATTGTAACATGATACATTTTGTCATCAGAAATGTCCCTGTGTGGAGAGTGTACATGGTTCAGCTCTCCTGCCTGTCAGCGTGGACAGAAAGATCACTGTTGTGGGGGAACACTTAAATCTGTTTCAGGTAATACCAGGACAACATCTTTTACCGCCTCTTGTTGTGCATCAGTCTTAATCAAACCCAATCAGTTTAGGTCATACTTTGTTTGTTGTTGTTGTTGACCTGGCTTACTTTGATTTAGCATGCAATGCCGTTTTTTCGTCCACATGCTCTGCCTCACTCACAAATGTCAATTCCAATATTGACAATTCAGACAGGAATTTTACTGCAATTAAGCAAGCAACTTGATGTAAAAAATGTGTTATCGAGAGATGCTTTTACATATTCTCCCCAGAATCAGAAGAGTTCAGTTCATGATTTCACTCATAAGTAACACTTACAATTGGAGTTATTCTTCAGTATTTGTCAGATTTAGTAACATGGATTGTTTTACCTGTGAAGGATGAGGAGCTGGAATATGAATGTGTGCTGCTCATTGAAGGTGAGTCAGTGGTGGTGGATGCCATCGTGGAGCCTGACCCAAAGCAGCCGTCAGTCTTCTTTATCACTTGCCAACCATACAAGGTCAGAACATATGTCAGTGAATTATACTTTGTAGTTTTTAAATCGTAATATCTCACAAATGCAATCACAGAACTATAATAAGAACTATAATACTAGCTCACACAACCATAAATCAATGGACTTCAAGGAGGTTGTAACCACCATTAAATCTTTTGTCAATTACATCAAATCATTTCATTGCCCATGAAATGTGTTTGCGTGCGTACGTGTTGCTTTATTTGCTTTTGGCATTGCTTTGCATTACATAAACTTATTGACCACATTGATGCTGATTGAAGTTATTTTCATTTCAGTATGCTTACTCTGTTTCAATGGAGGAATACCAAGCCATGATCGACATCAGAAGAAAAAACAACTTCATTATAGACAGTGCAGAGGATCTGCACGGTGAATGCTTTGACAGTATGACTATGGACATGTGATGATGTGCTTGCGGCATGTGCGACTTTGACCATATGCCGCCCACATCCAGATTTTGTAAAAGTTGACTTCCTCTTCTCTTTTCTTCTCAGTGACTCTGTTCAATTGCTCAGTGGGACGATCGGATTGCAGTCGATGTCGCACAGCTAATCCTAAATATGGCTGTGTGTGGTGTAGCGGTGCTTCCAGCTCTCACTGTGTGTATCAAGACTCTTGCACTGAGGAGATCAAACCCACCTGTCCGGCACCTGTCATTCACTTTGTTAGTCAATGTTATTCTTTTATCTTCATTTTACTTTCATTGAGATTCTGTCTTCAGTTGTTGGATAGAATGACTGGAAATTAATTTGATGATGAAAATCAATGTCCACATTGAAATTATATTACATCGTGTCACACACAAACAAATACATACACATAATAAACACACATACATACACACACACACACACACACACACACACACACACACACACACACACACGAGTCTGCCTCTTCCCAACCATAACCAGGTTCAACATAAAGTGCCCCCTCAGCTACAGGACTGCAGACACGTTCAATGTTTTCTCTATTAATGCACACTCCTGTAGATGTCGGACATACAATTCAACCGGCCACAGCAGCAGCAACACACTCCAACAAAGCCCTCTCTTACAGACAGAAGAGGAAGAGAGCAATGGTTAAATAATTGCGCCAGCCAGTCATGCCTCATGACCTGTAACAAGGGCAAATGTAGAGAGAGAAACCCACACTTACACCGACAGACTCCATCATGCTGTACGTAGATACATGTACGTAGATACATGTACATTCTTTTACAGATCGATCCAGTTTCTGGTCCTCTGGAGGGGGGGACAGTTGTCACCATTTCAGGCTCCAACCTCGGACAGAGAGCGGAAGACATAGAGAGCTCAGTCACAGTTGCTGGGGTCCCTTGCATTGTCATTCACAGTAGATACGAAGTCTCCTCAAGGCAAGAGTCTGGTACTTAGACAGGCAAAATATTAAGTTAATAATTTCCATCTGTCTTGACTGGATGTTCTCTGTCCAGGATAGTGTGCGAGACCACAAGCAGTGGGGAGGAGAGGAGTGGACAAGTCTCGGTCAAAGTAAGGGGAGGAGGCCTCGGACTGTCTGCTCAGACATTCAGCTTCCAGGTGAATCAATCACACACACCTGTCTGTCTGTCTGTCTGTCTGTCTGTACGTGCGTTCATATAAAAAGCCAATATCGTTGGCACTAAAAGCTTCAGTGTGAAAGATGTTATCGCGTTATTGCCATACATGATGGCGTGAATAATTTCAAGATTGCATCTAGGTATCATTTTCACTATAAGTTATATGGCTTGAATATATTTCAGTTTCAGCTGTTCTTCCAGCTTCAGCTCTTTGTTGTGAACCAAAACGTCACACCATTGATGGAGAAACTTAGCGAGAAAAACTCAAGTTTCACTTAGATATTGATGAATTATGACTGTTTCTCCACTCCTGGTGATATCACCATCTGTATTTTTGGATACGAAATTATGTCAATTCTGTCGCTTTTACGTTACATTTAGGTCTGCGAACTGAGCCTCTTGTCAAGCACTTAAATTACTGTGAAAGGACCACCGCTCTTTACTGCAACATTAATTGATATATCCCCATACAGTTGGATTTTTATTGACTTCATGTTTTGCAAGAACCCTCATATGAATCACAGTGTGTCCTTGTGTGCACTAAATTTTGCCATTATATCACCAGCTCAGAACCATAGTATTGATTTTTTTTCTTCTTTTTTATGTCTTCATGTGCAACGACTATGGTCCCCCACTTCTAACTATCTTGCCCAAATCAGGATCCTGTTCTACACAGCATCTTTCCTGCAAGAGGGCCCAAGGCAGGGGGCTCTGCCCTTGCCATCAGGGGCCAGAGACTAAGGACTGGGCACCCCAGTGAAGTCGCTGTGCTGATTGGAGGAGTGCCATGTGTGATGTAGGTTGCTTTTCTAATTTAGCAAACACATATTTTTATATTTAGTTCATGTTTTCATCATTCAGATAATTTTTAGCTGTTAGGAGAGCCAGAAGCTAATATAGATCACATTTTAGATTTTTCCAGTAGATTGATGGGTCAGTAAAAATTAAGAATATAGCTTGAGGGATAGAGAAAATAGGACAGGCCTTATTGATACAGCACTACACAACAGTGAGTTTTGCATATTTCTACCGGACCCTCTTTTCAGCTTCATTTTATGACAGTCTCAAACTTTGTCTTTAGGGAATATCTTTTGCTTTAACAGACAATTCCTCCTGGTTTAACAGTCCCATACTCTTCTCAAATGTTATTTTCCTCTTTGTTCTCGCAGACTGAACATCCAAGAGAACGAAATCAGCTGTGTGACAAGAAGCAGTAACCGCACAGGCAGACATGGCATTACTGTGCGATTTGGTGGGGCGGACCGCCATCTACGGGCAGATGTGTATCATTACACCGCCAATCCCAACATCTCTGCGGCTGCCCCGTCAAAAAGCTTCCTCAGGTTTGTGCCATTGAGAGTCTACTCATAGACGTTAATGGAAGTGGTGTTGTGGTGACTATGACGTACATTAAGCTGGTATACCCCGCGTCAAGATACGCAGCTGAGAACTGATTATATAAAGTGGCAATTAGTAATGTGTATCTCTGACAGGTCTCTTCCTCAAGGGTGCTTTTTGTCATTGCTAACACAGCTGTAATGAACAAAAACACGATGTGCAGTTGCTAAACATCTGGGTGAGGCTGACAAATGGTTGTTCACATCATATTCAACTTCCTTTATTTTCTCTCCATCATCTGCAGGGGGGGCAGGATCATCAGGGTCTCTGGAAGGAACCTTGATGTGGTTCAAGAGCCAAAAATGAGAGTCACGCTTATTCCCCCAGATGCACTCCCCCCCAGAAGGAGAAGGTGCATCGGGAAGAGGAGAGACCTAGGGAAAGGGAATGATGTGCAGGGACCACCGAAGAGACTGAAGAGGATTGTACCAGAGCCAGACTGCTCAGAGGGAACTCTTTGTCATATCAAACAGGTGTATTTTTAAGGAACCACTCAAGCATGTTGTATGTGTTTTTGGACTGCAAGTGACAAAGTCAAGTCAAGTCAAGTCAATTTTATTTGTATAGCGCAAAATCACAACAGAGGTTATCTCAAGGCGCTTTCCAAAGTGGAGCCACTAGAGCTCCTCAACATGTTAACATCAAAGTATGTAGTTAAATTTCATCAAACGTTTATTTACACCCAATTTGTATTGATTATTTTGTCTCCAGTATGAATCTCGCTGCGCTGTAAACAGCTCCTCCCTGATTTTGTGCCCAACGCCAGCGGTGGGTCCAGAGGCCAGGAGAGCGAAGGTGAAAGTTCAGTTCCTCCTGGACAGTGTCCATTTTGACTTTAGCACCGTGGGAAGTGGAGCATTCAGTTATGAGCCCAATCCAGTGCTGCACCCTCTGAATCAAAATGACCCCAGCAAACCCTACCATCACAAACCTGGCAGCATCATATCTGTTGAGGTGAAAGCCAGACACAGCCTGTTTGATGTGTGGATTCTGCACAAATGTAATTTCACAATGCTAATCATGGTCCTGTCTTTTCGTCGAAGGGAGAAAATCTAGATCTAGCAATCTATAAAGAGGAGGTTGTGGCTCTGATCGGGGATGGTGTGTGTGCGGTCAAGACTCTTACCCACAATCACTTATACTGTGAGCCACCTGCCCTTCAGCCCTCAGTATTTGTCAGCAGGAAACCAGATGGTGTGGACAGTCTGCCTGAGTTTACAGTAAGTGAATAGTTGTTATGTTAGTGGGTTGTTGGAAATGATAATCAATGTACCACAGATAAAGTTTTCAGGCTTTTACGTCCGTGGCTGTTCTTCTGTTGTTCTGAAACATCCACAATTGTCATTCACAGGTTAGGATGGGGAATTTGAACTTTTCTCTTGGTAAAGTGCAGTATGATAGCCAGGCTCTGTCCACATTTCCCATGGAGGCTCAGGTTGGCGTAGGAGTGGGGGCGTCCGTACTGGCTCTCATTGTGCTCATCATTGTGCTCATATACAGGTAGACATGTGATCACTAATGTGAAAATGATATTTGTTTTTTATTTGTTGTAACATGTATGCAATGCCTCGCAGTAGACAAGATAAATGTTTGATCCGTAGCGTTTCTATCATAATGTTATGTATTATGTCATAGCCCATGTTGTTCCCTCATTTATGTTGTCTATAAGGAGAAAGAGCAAACAGGCAATGAGGGACTATAAAAAGGTCCAGATACAATTGGAGAACCTGGAGACCAGTGTGAGGGACCGCTGTAAGAAGGAGTTCACAGGTACTTGTCAAAGGTTCAAAAAAGAAACAACACAGGTGTCTCAACAGAATTGTACTGCCCCGAAGAAATCATGCCAAAGGTCATTGATTCTTTTTTTCTCTTCATTGTTCTTTCCACTTGGCATTTTCCTCTCTGTAGACCTGATGACTGAGATGATGGACATGTCAAGTGATTTGGGTGGCTCTGGGATCCCATTCCTGGATTACAGAGTTTACGCCGAGCGTATATTCTTCCCCGGCCACCAGGAGTCGCCACTAAGACGCGATTTGGACGTCCCCGAAAGTCGGAGACAGACAGTGGAGCAGGGCCTGGTTCAGCTCTCTAATCTACTCAACAGTAAACTGTTTCTCACAAAGGTCAGTTTCCATAGTTGCCCATGCTAACCTCTCAGTACAGTCAATTGTTCCGTAACAGCACCACTCATATTCATCACAATAATCACATGTCCCTGAAACAATGTGACCAAAAACTTAACATGAACAGTGACAATCCAAAGAAAAGTACTTTATTGCATTTTACAGGGGTTTTAAATCAAATCTATGTGAAATTCACAGTCGGGTAGTGCTGTATCTATAAGGCCTGTCCTATTATCTGCTGCTCTTATTTATTTATTCTAGTTTATTCACACTCTGGAAGTCCAGCGGACATTTTCCCCCAGAGACCGGGCCTATGTGGCCTCTCTCTTGACTGTAGCTTTGCATGGTAAGCTGGAATACTTCACAGACATCCTGAAAACGCTGCTCAATGATCTGGTAGAGCAGTATGTGGCCAAGAACCCCAAACTCATGCTCAGGAGGTGAGAAGTGAAACAGACTGTTTTTCCCAATGTATCAATCAGGCATTTTCCCCCACCAACATGCATAAGTGTTTTTGCATTTTCCTTTGTTTCTTGCAGGACTGAGTCGGTGGTTGAGAAGCTCCTAACAAACTGGATGTCCATTTGTCTCTACACCTTTCTGAGGGTATGTTCAAAAAGATACCGTAAATTTTTGACTATAAGCCACAACTTTTTTCTCACACTGTGACCCCTGCCACGAGTACACCGGTGCGGCTTATTTATAAATTTTTACTGCCCACTGGGGGGCCGTCTGGCGTAAGGGGCAAAAATCACAGATTTTGGAAAAGTTCAAGATACTGTCTGTAGTTTTAATGAGGATTTTGAGTAATTTTGGGCATCATGCACACACCTGCGTAATGGACAACAATAAAGAAATGGTGGTGATGCAGCTTTTAAGGCAAAGATTATCGATCCTGCCATCAAAGAGGGAATCAGAGAGGGACAGCAATGAAACCTGGCCCTCGTTGAAAAAATTTTGGACACTCCTGAATTAAGCCAATGTAAAGACAGAGGGACTTTCTGGAAGGCTACAGTACGATTTATTTTTGCACCCAGCATGTTACTGTCCCATCTTTGCAGTGTTTTATCATCTAACCAGGCCTGCTCCAGTGGTACTAGTGTGGTGTCTTACTTTCTAAGCAGGCCTGGTACTGTTGTGTTGATGCGGGACTGCCGATTTTCAGGCAGTTTGAAAAAAAGGCATATCTTGAATTAGAATTACTTTTTAAGATAGTATTCCATGTACATCTTTTTGCTTACATTCAGGTTCAGTTTATATATGTACACATTTTCTTTCCCTTCAAATTGGTGGCTCATATTCAAGTGCACTTGACAGTCTGGAATTTATGGTTCTTTAAATTGTTATTAGGTACGCTGTACAGTCCTCTGCAGTTTTTAGATTTATACGTGTACCTAGACATATTTTGGGTTGGGAAGGTTGTATAATTGCACTTTGCTCTGCAATTTCCATTACAAGTCATGTTCAAGGATGATTTCATGTTCCATATTCATGCTTGCCCAGGAATCGGCAGGAGAGTCATTCTACATGATGTTTAGAGCCATAAAGCACCAGGTGGACAAAGGACCTGTGGACACTGTGACAGGAAAAGCCAAATACACACTGAATGACAACCGCCTCTTACGAGAGGATGTGGAGTATCGCACGCTGGTTAGAGCAAACGCACTCATGCGCTGACATCAGTCACATATGTTACTGTACTGTAGGTGTTTGCAGGAGCATCACAAGCACCATATTTGACATGTTGAAATATGTTAAAATATTTTATTTCCTTTTATTCAGCAAATATGACTCTCAAAACAGACACAAATTAGTGTGTGAATGCCACATCAAGGAGTCAGCAAAGTCTGTTTTGTTTTCCTCACCTTTATTTTCAAATAATACAATTTGCTGAGTGGAGCCACCGAGTCACATTTCATACTGGAACTCCTGTAGTTTAGTCTTGGTGATTTAAAAAATGACCTAGTAGCGATATGATGTCAGACATTACACAACTTCTCACCTCCTACAGGCCCATTAATTATCAGCTCATTTAAGATCTTTTTGAACACATTCACAAAACCTACGACAGTTTTTGCACCAACTGACAACTATCTCTACATCCACACAGACCCTAAATGTCGTGATGCCAACTAACACTTCCACTGGAGGCACCACCACTCAGACAGTGCCTGCGAAGGTCCTGGATTGTGATACAATCACACAAGTAAAAGAGAAGCTCCTGGAGCAAACTTGGAAGGGGACCTCCTTTTCCCAAAGGCCCCAAATTGATTCCTTACACCTAGGTAAATCTGTGCTCCTATAGAATTTGATTGTAGTGTGAAAGCTATGTCACTGAGCATTGTTAACAATATCCTCTGGAATCATCACCTGGGGATTTCATGTGGTGCCTGAGGTTTGACTGAGCAGACAATATCATTTTGATACTAGACAATGGTGTAATAGGCCCAGGTTGCACCAAAATGGTGTGATAACGCTTGGTGAAATGCTGAAAAGCCATTCCCCTCCCAGATTAACAAAGTACCTCTAACTCTCATTTCTCATTTGGATGACCAAAACATTCTACTTTCATAGTGTTAGTAAGGAAGGATGACGTATTGTATGCATTTGTCCTACACCTAGACTACAGAAACATTTTATTACCTCTGCCAATAATGGATCATCAATATGCAGTGCCAAAACGAATCAATTATCTGGTGATTTGCACCATACTAATTTTTACTGTACTCATCTGTCGTTGATGTGGTTCATCTAAATCTGACTCTAACGACGATGTGATACAAAAATGAATTTCTCACACCTGATGTATTTTTCCCCCAGAGTGGCGAGCAGGTGTTGCAGGTCACCTCATCCTATCAGATGAAGACCTCACATCCATCGTACAAGGTTCCTGGAAGCGCCTCAACACATTGCAACACTACAAGGTCAGTTTGTCTCTCTGGAGTTTGTCTCACACACACTCACACACATACTTACACACTGGCCTTACGTTCCTAAATGAAATGAATGTCAAATTACCATTTTCCATCGTAGGTCCCAGATGGTGCGACAGTTGCCCTCGTGCCAAGAAACTCCAAACATCATCTACATGACAGCCATGATTACATGCCTGGAGAAAGTGAGTCTTGTTGACTTAATCTATCTCTGTAGCATCGTAAGGAATAGAACGAGGTACATGTATGTTATACCAGATTCTGCCGCTACAAATACAGTATAAAGTCTATGTTGTTGATTTCTGCTAAACAGAGACTCCTATGCTGGATGACGGGGATGAGGGAGGTGTAAGGCTTTGGCATCTGGTAAAAGCCAGTGAAGAGGCTGAGCTGCCTAAACACAGAAGAGGAAGTTTGAGGGAAAGGGGCGGTGAAAGAGCCAAGGCCATTCCTGAGATCTACCTCACTCGACTGCTCTCCATGAAGGTAACAGATGTGATGGGCATGCAGTAGTTGGCAATCGCAACTGAAGATTTTGCAAGTTTCCAATCACATGTCACTGATATTGCAGTACTGTTTCCATACAAGAAATTTCACAGATAGTAAATAATTTTAGATTATTGTAAACTCTGTGGTCTCATTACAATTTTGCTGCATATAATTTTCACTAGTTCATGATTGTACTCATATTAATAACAAGGTATTGTCCTTGACCACCTCTATTGGGAATTCAATTCTTATCAGTATTGCAATAGTTTTATCATAACAAAATCAACAGTAATGATGATAACTGCAGGTGTTATTTGCCAATGTTTATTTTCACTTTCATTGTGTATACTCTGTATATTTGTATAATTTAAAGCAAGGTTCTGACTTCCTCTCATGAGCTAAGCCTGTGAACTTGATGAGCTAAATTTGGATGTAATTTGATGTTTCCAGAGGGAAACTGATTACCACTTCTTTAACTCAGGGCACACTGCAAAAGTTTGTGGATGATTTATTCACTGCCATCCTGAGCACGAGTCGACCTGTGCCTCTCGCTGTCAAATACTTTTTTGACTTGTTGGACGAGCAAGCATTGCAGCACAACATCACAGACCCCGAGACCATTCACATCTGGAAAACCAACAGGTAAGGTGATGCCAGAATTTCCCCTTAATGTTAGGACATCATGTTATGTTTATTGGCCCTTAAAACTGTGACTTGGAATTCAGTATTGGTGGCAGGCCAGGAACTGCCTGGTAGCCATTTGAGAGTGGTATACATGTGCTACAAGGCCTAAGGTCCCTGACATTAGCCCTCCATATCTCACATAGATTTAATGTCATTTGCAGCCTTTACCAGTGAAACCTCAGTTAATTCCTTAGACCTCTGCCATATGCATAATATATAATACAAAATGACATTCTCAATTTCAGGCTGTCCTACTTTCGGTATATGTATCCACAGAACCTTCTTTATTCTTGGTGCCTCTAATGTTGAAATATAATTGTATGATTGTTGATTACGGAAGCTTAGCTGCAAAATAAAATATTCATAAACATTACATTTTTTTTTTGCTTTTTGCAGAGCAATTTTAAGTTGAACATAAACATGTTATTAGACATTGATTAGGTGTAAAATGATTTCAGGAGGGTGTCAATCCTTGGAAATAGATGTGAAATAACAATGTTCCTTTACTTAACATTTCCTAAGTTTGTGAAACATCGTCTTATTTCTGTAATTGAATAATTTCATGATTACTCATCATTCAGTTTGAGCGTTTAAGATGACCTAGTTTGAGCAGCTTCCCTCTGTCTATACACTATAATATACGTGTTTGTATGTTTGCTCTATCCTTACAATGCACTACCTGCACAGTTGTGTCAGTCCAATGTGTAATAGCTGTACTTAATGTATTTCTTACTCTCATTTTGTATGTCCATGCAATTATCACATAGTTGAATGGTACGACTACTGATGATTCACCCCTTTCCGTATTTCAGTTTGCCCCTGAGATTCTGGATTAACATCCTCAAGAACCCACAGTTCATCTTTGATGTGCAGACCTCAGATCATGTGGATGCTGTTCTATCCGTCATTGCTCAGACCTTTATGGATTCATGCACCATTGCTGACCACAAACTTGGACGGGTGAGCCAATGGCAATAAAGAAAATGTGGGGACATTATCTGGAAAAAAATATATTACAAAGAATCAACCATGCAATTAACACTGCACAGGTTGTCCTGCCAAGTCTCAAACCATGTTAGATATTTACTCATGTCTATCAATCTAGAATGCCATACTGTGTTGTTCCCTCAATGGATTCATAAGATGCAGGATTTTTTTAATGCCAAGCTAAAAATCATCAAAGGTCAGTGCCTTTTTCTTATCTTTGTGCCGTAACAACACATTTTTTCCCATGCTCAGGACTCTCCCATCAACAAGTTGCTGTATGCCAGGGACATCCCTCGCTACAAACAGATGGTAGAGAGGTAAAAATGTGGCAGCCGCTCACCCTGCTAACCCCAGGCATTAAAACCGCTCTGGGAAGCAGAGACAGGGGAGGGAGGGAAGACAGATCGGGGTCTGAGACAATATGTCAGTGGGTAGACCAAAGCCTGTGAGGCGTCCGTGCATGGATGGTCTGACAGCAGACTGCTACACTTTCGACCGTCTGCTGCACATTAAATCCAGCACATAACATGAGTGATATATTTGTGCTGGGCAAGGCAAAGCTCTTGTAAAATAGGTGTGTTGCCTAGGTAACTGTACTTTGTTCCTATTTCAATGGCAAATACAGCAAAAATTGCATCAATGTGTATCCCCATTTTTGTGTGCCAAAACCCCATGTGAATTTCCACACGTTGAAACCTTTTAGATGAACAGGAGATTCAATTGCAGACCACATTTTTATTTAAGACTGCACGCGGAATGTTGCTCATGATATTGAGGTTATCAACACCAGCAGTGTGTAGATCTTATTTAAAGCCAATACAAGATTTGAATTGAATTGAATTGAAGCTTCCACATAAATTGTTGAATTAGAAAGAAAAAATTAAAGAGAAAAACTGATCACTGGACTTTCCTTACCCTCCCTCTCTGTCCTACTCCACAGGTACTATACAGATATCCACCAGACCATCTCTGCCAGTGACCAAGAAATGAACTCTACTTTGGCAGAACTGTCTAGAGTATGTTTTTTACAAGCACTCCCATCCATACATCCATCTTCTGTCGCTTATCCGTGGTCTTTTGCAGGGGCTGCAGTCTCAGAAGTGAAACCCAGTCTTCCCTCTCCCTATACACCTCCTCCAGCTCCTCTGAGAGGATCCCAAGGTGTTTCCAGGCCATATGGGACACATAGTCCCTCCAGTGTGTCCTGGGTCTTCCTCTGGGCCTCCTCCCACTGGGACACCTACCCGGCAAGGCGTCCAGGAGGTATCCTGAAAAGATGCCTGAGCCACTTCAACTGGCTCCTCTCGTTGTGTCGGAGCAGCGGCTCGACTTTGAGCTCCTCCTGGGTGGCAGAGCTCCACACCCATCTCATGGGCTGTGACCCGCCATCCTGTGGAAGAAACTCATTTCGGCCGCTTGTATCCGACATCTTGTCCTTTCGGCCATGACCCAATGTTCATCCTGGCCATCTCATACTCGGCTGCAAACCACACTTGCACATGCTGGAGGCCCTGGTCTGAGGGCGCCAACAGGACAACATCATCTGCAAAAAGCAGTGATGAGATTCTGTGGTGCCCAAACCGGAACCCCTCCACATGCACACGGCAATGCAAGCCAAGCTCCTGCTCTGGTCATACAGAGACCGCTCAGCCCTTCACAGGGGGCCATTGACTCCATACTCCGGGAGCACCCCCCATAGAGCACCACAAGGGACCAGGTCGAATGCCCTTTCCAGGTCTACAAAGCACATGTGGAGTGGTTGGGCACTCTCCCATGATCCCTCCAGCACTCTGTGGAGAGTGTAGAGCTGATCCAGTGTGCTATGGACAGGACGGAACCCGCATTGTTCCTCTGGGATCTGCCTACTATCTGCTGGATTCTCCTCTCTAGTGCCCTCGAATAGACTTTCCCGGGAAGGCTGAGGAGTGTGATCCCTCTGTAATTGGAACACACCCTCCGGTCCCCCTTCCTAAATAAAGGGACCACCAACCAGGTCTGCCAGTCCAGGGGCACTGTCCCTGAATGCCATGCGATGTTGCAGAGGCGTGTCAACCATGACAGCCCTGCAACAAACAGAGACTTGAGATACTCAGGGCAGATCTCGTCCATCCCCGGCGCCTTGCCACTGTGGAGCTTTATAACCACCTTGGTGACATCAGCTTGGCTGATGAATGAATCCACCTCTTAGTCCCCAGCCTCTTCTTCCTCTGTGGGGGACATGCCACAGCTTCGTCTCTAGCCTCCCTCGGGATCTAGTTGAAGTTCCTGGAGGTGGAGGTTGAAGATCACCCTGATGTAGGGCTCTGCCAGACGTTCCCAGCAGACCCTCACAATGTGTTTGGGCCTGCCTAGTCAGTCAGACTTCTTCCCCCGCCAGCGGATCCAATTCACCACCAAGTGGTAATCGGTTGACCGCTCAGCCCCTCTCTTCACTCAAGTTAATAGATCATCAACCTCAGGCCAGAGGGGTCCTGGTGCCAAGGGAACTGATGGACACCCTTATGTTCGAACATGGTGTTTATTATTGACAAACTGTGACTAGCACAGGAGTCCAACAACAAATCTCCACTTGGGCTGAGATTGGGGAGGCCGTTCCTCCCATCAGCAGTGAGCCCGACTATCTCTTGTCGGTAACGCTCCGCCTCCCACACCAGTTCAGGCTTCTTGTCTGAGACTCGGCCACCAGGTGCTCGCTGTGGAGCCCCAACCCTGGGCCTGTGACGCAGGTCCAGGCATTGTGAACTGCCTCTGTTTTGTCTTCTTCATAGGGGTCGCAAGCACTGCCTAGTCAAAGCGATAAATGGTGAACAACTTGAACTGTCAATTAATGATTTGGGATACTTGATGTGCCCCAGTGGGAATTGTGAAGTAATTATGTAAATATATGATTGTCACATTTCTATTCTTGCTGTCATGACAGAATTATGCGGCAGAGGTCAACTGCCTTGTGGCCCTTAATGAGCTGTACAAGTACATCAACAAATATTATGAACAAGTAAGTGCATTAACATATTTGATGGGCTTTTCACAGATGATCTGTTGTCTTTAAGACACAATTAAATTCTTGTCTGCCAGACCTTGAAAACCTGATAAGGCTGAAGAAACAAATTCATATAGATATGGCATCACAAGTGTCCAACATTCCCGCAAAGTATATTTTTCAATCATTCCTTTACACTGGAATAGTGTCTATAGTCTATAGTAGTCTCTAATATGTCTATGATAGTGATGGTGCATGAAACAAATAATTAACCCATCCGATTTTAGAAAAATGGTTCTGCTCTCTCGGTGCAGATTATCACAGCTTTGGAGGATGACTGCACGGCACAGAAGATGCAGTTAGGCTACAGGCTTCAACAGATTGCTGCTGCCGTCGAAAACAAAGTCACCGACCTATGACCTATCAGACAAGATATTGTCAACTTCAGAGAGGACGAGATGGCGAGTGTTGGCTTGTGGAACACAAAACAATGATTTTCATGATGGGCTAATGTGACGTGGTTGGTACTTTCTGGCAATGTGCTCATTTACCGAGGAGAGTAAAGTCCATAATGAAGATGACTGTCACCGCCCAAATTTCCTGTTTTGTGATGGATGGTTGAGCATGACTAGAGCATGATTAGAGGGAGAGAGGACTCTTACCTGAGGTGATAGTAAATGATGAGCCATCTGGCACATTGAGAGCTGCCTCAGAACTTTCCCAAAGACTTTCTGTAACGGGAATTTCCACTTCTAGAAACCCTATTGGATTTTTCTTCACACTCTTAAAGATTGCACACAACATCCCTGCACCACATGTGGCTACATTTCCGAGTCTTTAGAGGAGGGATGGAATTCACAAATGGGTATCGGGGTGTAAAATAGTTAATACATATATAAAAGGGAACCAGGGGGAATCTGCTGACTGCATCATGTCTTACTTGAGGAGGAGATGGATCTGAGTGCTGTTGATGTGACTTGTTTGCAGCCTGAATACACTGCTACACTGTTAACGCTGCCTTAGCAACCTTAAATTGTTTTTTAAAGTCTTATGGTATTGGAGTGTAAGGGCTGGGGTCTGTCCATTGTCTTTTTGCTGTCAGTAGACCCTGCTTAATGTTACTTTGAAATGGTCAGTGGTGTTTCTCATGTTGACGTATATAAGCTTTTGTTTCCTTGAATTCATTGGGTTGACGGTGCGCACACAAATGCTCTGCGGACATGATCATGCTAAAATTCAACTGTTTGTGAGTGCATGAAAACAGTTGTGTGACATCTCAAATTCTGGTATTTGTGAAGACAGTCCTCAGAAGTGCCTGGGGCAAAGCCGCTACTCTATCCGTCCTAATCATCGTCAGGTCTTCGAAATGCATGAAAATAGGTCAAACCTACACTGATATTCAGGGTTATTCATTTTGACGCATCGCCGGCATACCCTGATATAGAAATGCATCAATGACAAACGATTTAAAGGAATTGTGGAGAAATATTGGGTGGTGCAATTCGTCACATTCTCAGTACTATGCCCCCAGATCAGGCAGTGTTGATTTATTGTCTAATTGTATTTCAGTTTGATTTATTTGATGTATTCAATTTTTCAATATTTTTTTCAAAGATGAGTTTGTTTCTGCACCTACCTCTAGTGTTTCCCTGTTTGAACCAGATCTTTTTCTTCATCTGAATGTGACGTGTGTACAAAACCACTGTGCAGTGGAAGCCGTAGCCTCCATATTTCAATCTGTAATTGGCATTTTTGAACACGTTTTTGTACTTTCAGCCCCTGCTTGTTCCCATATTTATCAAATCTTCAATTCAATTGCTGTTGTTACAATCACCAGACAAATGAACCTTGCTTTGCGTTTCTGTGATGTTCCTATTTTAGTTTTTATCCCAATTAACTTATTTATTTATTTTTTCGCCTATGTTGCTGTATTGTTTTGTACTCGTCAGTGGTCGTGGACCCCATGAGTCCCAAACTGAGATTTGGAATCATATTAGTGTCAGTTTTTGTGTTTCATATAATGACATTCCTTTTATTCCCTGTTTTAGCCCCTTTAACTGCTGAGCTCACACACAACATTAATTTTTGAGATTGTGCATAACTCCTTTATTTGTCACATGCCTGTGAAAGCCATCCCCACTTCCTTTGGGATAACAGGAAATCTCATGACAGAAATTAGTCCTCTGCAAGAAAATGCATATTTCCAAGAAGGAGCTGTGTAATATTGACACATTTCTATCATATGGAGACTGTGCTTTTTTCAACTGATCAGGTCATGAAATGAAGGATGATGTTGCTATCTGAATATCTGAAACACTTAATCCTCCAAAGCAACCTTAACTCCAGAGTGTAATGGATAAATCAAAATTAAAGTACAGCATACATTTACAATGTACAAAGACCTGTTTGGCAGTTTTAATAGCTTAAGGATTTTGGAAATCTGACTGTGTTTATACATAGAAATACGACATCTACAGGAAGTATATCAAGCAGGAATTCAAACTGGGATGTACTCTCCTATTTCAACTTGCATATCATAACCACTGCTGCTGCTATTCCAACTTGCATACCAAAAAAGGACGGCTGCTGTGCAAGCATCAACAGTGCTCTGATTGTTCCTCTGAGTGACAAAGAGGAATTTCAAAATGCTCCAAAATGCAGCCTGTATCATAAATTTGCTACTGTGCTGTTCTGTTAGCACCATCTATGAAAAACGGCCTGTATCAGTGAACCCTTACTCAGGCCAATGTCAACGCAGACACCAGGGTTGCAACGTGGAACTGTTATTTGAATTACATTGAGGCAAAAGCTAATAATTGGAAATTGACAACCAGAGTGTAAATGCAGCCTCAAACCATATATCATCGTAGTTCTCTGAGTTAAGCATTGGGCAATTCGTTTTTGTAGTGTTTTTGCAAGCAGTGATTTGTTGTAAATGCTGCTGCCATCATTCTTCATGACTTCTTGAGTCAAGGCATGTTTGGCTTCCATGTACATGCAATCGCTTTTCCTGTACATACACACTGTTCTTTAGCGATCATGACTTTAGTTTTCTCTAACCACCTGAAAGGATGAACCTAACAGCAACTTAACGTGATGCAATAAATTGCTGAAAATGTTAACTTCAGTCTGCGTTTATTTTGCCATGAAAACTAAATATTTTCAGAATTGACTTCACTACCCTTTGTGGTAGTTATACTTTCTCAAAGTGGGCATTTTGGTCACCAAAATAACTTTGGGCTTTTGACTTTCTTATCATTACATCCAAAGATAGGATTATAGTGAGTAAATCAAACACAAACAAGCATTAATTGAATGACTCTTTTGACTCCCTTTGTTGTCGCCATCTAGTGGCAAACATGTTTTACATGGGTGTGCCGTGCAAATTTAGGTTGGTTTCCCATTGTCTAGTCAAGACAATTGAATTTGTATATCGCCAAATCACAACAGAAGTTATCTTAGGGCACTTTACAGAATAGAGCAGGTTGTCAGGTTCAAACTGTGACATGCAGGTTAGGAAAAAACGAGATCTCCAGACGATCCGACTTTTTGTGCTCTACTAAGGGAAGAGCAGTTTCAGAGAGCATCCACCTGTCCCTCCTGAGCTCTCTTCCACGTCTCTTTCTTTGCGTTGCCTTTTTATTTAATAAACATGATCAGCACAGTGGATGCAAGTAATTTCATTGGTGAACATGAACAAGGAACTACATTTGCATTGGTGGAGAGGTTCTTCTCCCCTCCCTACAGTCTGCTCATCTTCCGTGTGTGTATTGTGTGGCCGGTAATCTACTAACATTTGCAGACAGTGTTATCAGTGATTTACTTCTAGCAGTCTAACACAAAGAGTGAATACATGAAAATACAAATGAATAAATGATAATACAAAAGGTGATTAAATGATAAGTGCTTGATTTTCCCAACACAGGTAGTGCTCCTCAACATGTAAATAGTTAAGGTCTATGGGTTGGACACACAGAGATCCAAGATATCCCTATTAGCAACAGTGGTGAAGAAAAACTTCCATTAAAGGGAGGAAACCTCGGGCAGGCCAGACTGCAGGTGGGCGACCAACTGCCTTGACTGGTTAGGCTGAAAGAGGGAGGGAAAGAGAGAGAGACAGAGACAGGTGTAGGGACGCACAGGTGTAGGGATGCGCAGCAGCAGGAGCAGGACCCAGATGTTTGGAGGTCCATCATCACTGGTGGTGTTCTAGCTGCTGGCTGCGGATTAATAAAGCTCAAGACAAAACTCTGGGGAAGAAGCCCATGCAAGTGAGGCGGAGATGGAGAGGAGATCAAGGAAGAGGAGGGGGAGTGGAAAGCTCAGTGCGTCATCTAATTCTGACAGTGCAAATATTGTACTCTAAATAAATCCGTGTACGATTCGTTCTTTTGATTTTCGTTTGAAAAACGGAAACCAAATAACAAAAAACCACTTCCGTTTTTTGATATTCGTTTCACAAACGAATATCAAAAAACGGAACCCGCTTCCGTTTTTTGATATATCGTTTTTCAATCAAAATCAAAAAATGAAAAACAAAAGTTGGAAAAACGGCCCGTTATTTCATTTTTCATCTTACGGCTCGGATCGAAAACACGAAATGGAAAAACGGGACTGAATTGGATTTTATTTTTATTGGTCCGGCTTACGTGACCCGGAAGGTTGGTGATGAGCAGCACTTTAGCCACAATACCTATCGGTCATGGCGGCGCTAGAACCATACACTTCTGTTATCACGGAGCTTTTTGACAACGGTTTGACACACGCCGAAATATCCCGGCATTTAGAGCAGGTGGGTGTCCAACAGTGCTCGGAAATGAGTGTCAGAAGATTTTGTGTTCGGCATAATCTGAGGAGGAAAAGACACGTGTCGGACGCTGAACTGGACAACGCTTTGATGCAATCTATATATGAGGTGAGTTTTCATCCAAGGCATCTTTCACAGTATATTGCAGACTTTCGCCCCCGTATATGGCCAATACTATCAGTAAACGTGTTCTCCTGTGACAGACGGGACCATCATACGGTCGGAAGTTCATGACTGGCTACCTGTCTG
>OMPJ01010068.1:0-49953 GCA_900312935.1 Carapus acus
TCTGGCTATCTAGCTATCTAGCTGTCCTATCCTATTGTATTCTATTCTATCCTATTCTATTCTATCCTATCTAATCTAATCTTTCCTCTCTGCTGAAGATGTAGCCTCTCTACTGTCAGAAATGTCACTTTTTCCTAAAGTCACTGGGGATCTCACTCGACTCTCCTTTACCTCCCCTCCCCAGGGTGATGTGTGGATTTGCATGGAGCTGATGGACACATCTTTAGACAAGTTTTATAAGCAGGTCATTGAAAAGGGCATGGCCATCCCTGAGGACATTTTGGGCAAGATTGCAGTTTCGGTGGGTTTTCATCTCAATAAAAGTGTTTTTATGCAGCATAAATTGTTGAGTATTCTTAGTGAGCTAACATTATTAACAATTGTTTTTTTTTCCAGATAGTGAAAGCTCTGGAGCACCTGCACAGAATTCTTCAGGTTATACACAGGGGTAGGATTGCAAAGGAAAATTGCGGAGCTGTTGTTTCATGAAGTCTTTTCCTTTGATGCAGAAGGCAAATGGCCCATTTCATATTGTGCCATCTTTCTTTTGCCTGTCTTTGTCTAGATGTGAAGCCTTCCAATGTTTTGATTAACACGGAGGGCCAAGTGAAGATGTGTGACTTTGGCATCAGTGGATACCTGGTGGACTCTGTGGCGAAAACTATGGATGCAGGCTGCAAGCCGTATATGGCGGTAAGCATGTTGTTTGAGATTGGATTCCATCCATGGGGAAATGTCAGGCACTGGGTGTTTCAGTAGATGGTTAAAGGGACAGAAAGAAGTAGATGTGAACTGTTGTTGCTTCGTACCAAAATTATCACAGCTGATAGCCTCTGTGAATGGGCTTGAGGAAGCAAGTGTTTGATAGTTAAATGATACTTGGTCTTGCGATCTGCTCTCAGCAGTCTGATGGTTTAGGACCATCACACTCTGGATTTCAAAGCTCAATGTTGTGTCGGCCACATTGTTTCAATACTGCTCAGCAAACTGTACTTGTCCTTTTGTCCTACAGCCAGAGAGGATCAACCCAGAAACTAATCAGAAAGGTTACAACGTCAAATCTGATATCTGGAGTCTAGGAATCACAATGGTATGTCTTATTTCACAAAAAATGAATTTGTTAATGTCTTACTTGTTTAGTTTCGATTTTTAAAGCCAGAAATCGTCTTGTTTCTCCATGCTTTGACATGACAGATAGTCATGAGAAAAATCTGTGTGACACTGATTCAGGTCAAGAGAAAGTTTATGGTGCAACCTTTGGTTTGGCTTGGAACAAAATACACTGCCTGGCCAAAAAAAACACAACAACCACCAAAACCAACAAAAAAAAGTTCACACACTCTAATATTTTGTTGGACCACCTTTCGCTTTGATTACACCACGCATTGGCTGTGGCATTGTTTCGATAAGCTTCTGTAATGTCACAAGATTTATTTCTATCCTGTGTTGCATTGATTTTTCACCAAGATCTTGCATCGATGATGGTAGAGTCTAACCGCTTCGCAAAGCCTTCTCTAGCAATCCATGTGTGACAATGATGTGTCTTGCTCCCTGAACCAGTCTTTCACAATTTGAGCCCGATGAATCCTGGCATTGTCTTGGAATATGCCCGTGCCATCAGGGAAGAGAAAATCCATTGATGGAATAGCCTTGTCATTTGGTATATTCAGGTAGTCAGCTGACCTCATTCTTAGAGCACATACTGTAGCTGAACCCAGACCTAACCAACTGCAGCAAGCCCAGATCACAACACTGCCCCCACACGCTTGTACAGTAGGCACTAGGCATGATGGGTGCATTACTTCATCTGCCTCTCTCTGATGCGCCCATCACTCTGGAACAGGGGAAATCTGGACTCATCAGACCACATGACCATTGCACCAAAGTCCAATATTTATGCTCCCTAGCAAATTCAAGCCTTTTTGTACGGTTAGCCTCACTGATTAGTGGTTTTCTTCAGGCTACACAGCTGTTCAGTCCCAACCTCTTGAGTTCCCTTCGCAGTGTGCGTGTGGAAATTCTCTTACTTTCACTATTAAACATAGCCCTGAGTTCTGCTGTTGTTTTTCTTGGATTTGATCTTACCAAACGTTCAAGTGATAGCTGATCACGGTCATTCAGGATTTTTCTCCGACCATATTTCTTCCTCAAAGGTAATTGGTCCCCACTATCCTTCCATCTTGTAATAATGCGTTGGACAGATCCTAACCCAATTTTTTGTACTTTCTGCAATCTCCTTAGATCTTTCTCTGCTTGATGCATGTCAATGATTTGACCCTTCTCAAACAGACTAACATCTTTTCCACGACAATTGGATGTGTCTTTTGACATTGTTGTTTAGGAAATGAGAAGTAACTCATTGCACCATTTGGGATTAAATAACTTGTTGCCATCTGAGAGATAATTGCTCATGCAGTAATTATACAAGAGGAGGCTCGTACCTATTTGCTTAGTGAAATCCCGGTGGCGACCTTTTTTTGACTGAACAGTGTATATACTGGATCTTTGATGCTGTGCTACTTCTTGCTCTGGCCTCAAGGATACATCAACTTGTAGAAATTTCATGCTATAAAACTTAACTAAACCATCAACACTGGTAGTTGGAGGACTTTGCGAACATTTAAAACAAGTGTCGAGGCAGTTGTTTTAAATGTCTCTCTCTTGACAGTTTTGACTTCTTTGATTATAAGCTGTATTGAGTCAATTTTGTGTAACACCGGAAACTGTGTGCGATTTACACATGCCTTACACATAATAACTCTGTGGTCACTATCTGTCAGATCATAACCAAGATTTATTCTAATTTTTTCTGTTCTCCAGCACTCAGTCACACAGTTTTTGCATATAGATATTTCCTATGTTCTGTATTTCTAGCCTAGTTCTTTACAACCATTCTCTCTGCACCATATTTAATTTCTTAAGGTTTAACTTAATGAGATGAACAGATCAATGAATCCATGGAAAACCTACCTACCTACCGACAGTATAGATCGCATATATACAATCCTATACGAACCCAGCTAGGTGACACAATGAATATATTGATTTTGCCTTCCAGATTCCATCAGCAGCTTTAGGAATCTGAGATATCATCTCAGATTATCTCAGTATCATCTGAAAATCGTATTCAGAAAATATCTGAATAAGATTTTTCCATTTTTCACACGATTTGGCAGAATACAGCCTGGAGTAAGCAGTAAATGCGACTCTTTGGGTTGGGCTTTGTTGAATCTCACATTATCACAAAGTCATAAAGGGCTAGTTTTTGGTGGTAAAAACACTTAATGAATCATACTGGATGACTTTTTACTTCCTGTGTTTCGTCTACCCCATCAGATTGAGCTGGCCATTCTCCGTTTTCCGTATGAGTCATGGGGGACGCCCTTTCAGCAGCTGAAACAGGTGGTGGAAGAACCTTCGCCCCAGCTTCCTGCTGATCAATTCTCCCCTGAGTTTGTGGACTTCACATCTCAGTGGTATGTTGTTGTCGTTTATGCCCAGGGCTGTGTTAATGGCAACAACACTGTCATGTACTATGTGATATGCACTGTGGTTCAATAGATCTAGGGAATAGATATTTTTGTTGCTCTTAATACACTTTAGAAAATAACATTATATTTGTATGATTTTTTAAGAAATATTTCTGAATATGCTATATTCCAGTGAGATAGAAAGCATGCTCCATTCACTTCCACTTTAAGTCATTTCATTAATGATAACACCAAACTTTTTTAAGTTTTTTTAGCTGATGGTAGGAGGAGAATCTTGACGTGCTGAATCCAAAAATTACTTTTGTTTTGCTCAATCAGGTCAACTTTATGAACTAAGCTACATATTTTTTTGGACCTTTTTGTTTACATTATACAGGTATCTTCAAGTCATGTGATGCAAAATTCCTCCATATTTATTTCAATTGATGAATTCTGAAGATTTTGCATGTGCCTACTTATGACTTATTGTTTTTTATGTATTACATGTGAATGAAATGGCTTCGACAAGAGGATCTTGCAAAAATAAGCCTGATGTATTTTGCTACAACTACGGTGAATGCGCCATTGCTTCTAACAAGAATCTAGTCGCAAGTCTCATAAAGCATGCTTACCATGCTTATTTTGGTATTAAACTTGGTGACCATGTCATCTACCGAGTATCTGCGTCAGGAGACCAAAGGGAAGAGAAGAGAAAGAGACAAGAAACACTTTGTTAATCCCCTGGAGAGGAAATTACATAATTACAAAGACACACATGGAACCGAAGCAGTCAAGTATCCTGATCTTGAATCAGCATGTCATTGTCATAGCTCACTATGATGAAATTCCGGCACCTGTCTTTGGATAACCTCCTGAAATCAGTGAAGAGGATTCCTCCATTTGATTGATGCTCTCTGTTAGAAAATGATTTCTTCTCTCCTAAAACCTTTTTTTGGATGAGAAATATTCACAAAATCAACTGGTAATAGCACAAAATTCAATCAATTTTGTCAGAGGATGGGATTTTTACAAATCAAATTTGCCCAAAAACCTGACCTGATTGATAAAAATCTGTCCTTTTTTTATTAATGACTGCAAAATGGTCCTAATTTGGTTTAAAAAAAACAGAAAAACTTTTCAATTTTAATCTTTTTCTATCCCAGTGTAATTGATCAAAATTGTGAGTGAAACCTAAGAACGTAGATTTTGTTTGGTGGTCCTTGGTTAAGGGTACGTCCCCACACATGTACTCCGTATAGTCTTTCTAAAAACTGTCTCCGTCCTGGTTTTGTGTGTAGACCTGACCATTTCCTCATTTGATATTTTAACTCTTACCATCCCTGTGGCATATCACAGGTCATCTGTCTCTTTTCAGCCTTTGTAAAATTTTAGCATGTTCTTCACGTTTTAAAGAATGCAACTTTCAATCTGTTGTCATATATATACATATGTAGACCCTGAATAGCATGAAAAAGTTCATTTATCTCCATAATTCCATTCATTAAGTTAAACTTTCATAGAGTATTGATTCAGGACCCACAATCTAAATGATTCCAAGCATCTATTTATTCATTTCTACATAATTTGGGCTCCATGCTCATAATACCCATGAAAACAGGGATTCAAACTATTTGAATACTGTGATGAAATCACCATTTACCTCTCAGTTTTTGCAGGAAAAAAGGAAAGAAATTAGGACCACATCGAAACAATCAAAATGTGGTACTTTCTAAACAATATGTCAGTCTCCAATACTTGGTTAGGAATCCCTTTGCCCTACTCACTGCCTTGATGTGCTGAAGCATTGTGGCAATCAGCCTGCGGCATTGCCTGGGAGGCATGGGAGCCCAGATTTCCTTGGTGCTTGATGTCAGCTCTTCTTTGTGTTTGGGTCTTGTGCCCCTCATTTCACCTGGATGCATCTGAATGTGGTGGATTTGAAGCTGTGACTCCAGCCTCATTCCACTCTTTGTAGATCTCTGTCAGATTCTTGAATCTTCTCTGTTTGATAATCCACTGAAGCCCGTGGTCATTGCTTTTGCTGGTGCATCTTCTACCAGTTGGCAAGTCTACATTTTTCCCCATATTGAACCTAACTGAGACAATTGAACCAAACTGAAGCGATTTAATGTCCAGGCTGTATTCCCTGCCTCTCAACCAAAGAGTGCTGGGATAGGCTCCAGCAGACCCCTGTGACACCAATGGGTAAGAAGCGGGTGTGAAAATGAAAGAATAAATGATGGAATGAATGAATGGAGAAACCTGTGCTGGGGCTTTGAATTTTGTAGATGACACTTGTTTGACACTCAGTTTAAAACATTCATGCCCCTCAAAATTTAGACAGACTTCTTTTGAATTCCTATTTTCATGGATTTTATGAGCTGGAGTCCCAAATTATGTCAAAGTACACAAATTAATACTTGAAATTGTTTGCATTGTGGGTCCTGAATCTATAATCGATGAAAGTGTTACTTTTTGAATGCGATTGTAGGGGGGGGAAAAACTTTTCCATCATATTCAAAATTTTTTGGGAGGGTTGCAAGGAGGCGTTACCGTGAGCAAAGAAAATGTCACTTTAGAGGAGTCTAACACACAACACACAGCTATATTAGGTAGCACTCAATAAAAGAAGTAACTCTAAAAAAAGAAAGATAAAGAAAAATAATTGAAACAAAATAATTAATTGTGCAAAGGAGAAAAAAATATAAGCACTCTTCAGAATGCTATCTATCCTCAAGAGTTATCGTAATTTTTTCGAGAGGTTGTTGCGTCAGTCTTGCAAATGATAATATCAGTAATATCGCCCTGAGTAACATTGAATAACTGTTTTCTAAAGTTATATTTAATGTTTTGGATTGCACTTGTGTATTAAATGGCTTTGTTTTTCCCCCTCATCAGCTTAAAGAAAGTTTCCAAAGAGCGGCCAACTTACACAGAACTCATGGTGAGTGTGCTTGATTTCATGTTGCGGACAATGTCCATTAGTACTTTTGTTGTAATACCAACAGTATATCACTGGAGGGCGCACAAAGCCTATTTGACCAGGGCAACTGCTCTTTGCCAAGTGACTAAAAATATGTTGCAGAACTGCACTTACCACTTCCGCTGATGCTACTACAACTTCAACTACTGCTACTACTACGACTACTACTACTATAAATTCTACTAATGCAGCCACTGCTCGTAGTTTTTCATTCTCTCACCCCTTTTCCTTCATATTTTCCTTGCATTCTCAACTTTCCACCTTCCTCAGTGTGGCATGTGCTCTGTCTTGCTTCCGCTGACGTTTGTTATACGCACTGTGCATTGTATGAACTTTGGCCATCGATATTATTGCCGCATATATTGAACTCCTGCTGGCACATTTGTTTGTATCGTTAAGTAATGTTCTTGAGCCTTGCGGCTGAAAGAATTTCATTGTGTAATGATGTTGTATGCCAAAGAATAACAGTGGCAGATGGTTTAGGTGACAGACATGAAGATGCTGAGGTTTTATTCGACAGTAACAAGGTTAACAGGATTGAAAATTTGCACGTCACAAAATCAACTTAAATGGAGTAGTTTGGGGAGAGGGTTAGAGCGGCAAGATTTAGATGTTTTGGTCATGTGCAGGGGAGACAAAGTGAATATATTGGACAAAGGATGTTGGAGATGGAGCTGCCAAGTAGGAGAAGAGAAAGACCACAGAGAGGGTTCATAGAGGTAGCTGAGGAAGATAGTTGAGGAGATTTTGTGACGTAGTGATTGCCTCTTAATGGCAATCATTTCAATTTTGAATCTTTGATGTTAATCGTAATTCCTCTATTCTACAGTGAATACCTCCTCTTCTCCCAAACTGTACTTGAATATAGAAGTAATTTCACTCTGTATCTCAGAATGAAATTACCCTCACTGCACTTTGCTAAATCGAAGAAAGATGAAATGTGAGGCTAATCCGCAGTTTAGCTTTTGAAAACACAATGTAACACTTGAAACAAAGATTCTGTTTCAGTAGATTCAACATGCAATTACAACATGCACAACTGCATGTAGACCTTATGATGAGTTTAAGTTGTGGAAAAGTTGCTCTAATATTTAATCGTATTTTCCTCCCCAGCAACATCTTTTCTTCACCCTTCACGAGGCCAAAGAAACCGACGTGGCTAGCTTTGTCAAAGCCATCCTGGGGGACTGAGATGCTGCGCTTGCCCAGGTGGACAGTAAATCTTTCCAGAAAAATTTCAAACACACAAAAGCACCAACCATAGCCTCCGACACCTGCCCGAGATCACAAGGGAAAGAGAGCTGTTTTGGCGAGGATGCATGAGGGAAGAGGTCTTCCGCAGATGCCTCCACGTCCCTTTAAGCTTGACTTGTTGCAGAGGTTGGGAAAAAAGGAGTGTCAAATTATTTACTGAGTTGGAGGGGGTCAAACCTCAAATCTGGAACGATTTGAAATATCTGTATGCAAAACATCCCTTTTGAGTTGGATTTGTCCTGCATTAGTTCTACGCCTCCTAATCAAAGAAAAAAAAAAGAAAAAAAAAATCAATCATACTGCTTTTTGTTGATAGTGTGTGCAAATTATTTTGGTTGGCCTGAAGGTTTTTATTGTTATGTGAAATAATGTTCAGATGATGTAACATAAAAAAAAAGACAAGGAAAAATGACATGGTATGATTCTCTCAATGTAAACTCCAAATGTTTCTACACTCAAGCAAGTGTTAGCATATTGGCTCATTAACCAATTGCATGAACAGACCATATACGTGGGCTCATATAGCCAGAACTAAAACATAAGCATCATACTCATCGTAATTTTATCCAAACAAATCAATCATGGCAGGGAGACATGAAGGATGACATTCTGCAGACAAAAACGACTTGAAGGGGAGATGTGGGTTTACAAAATTTCATCCTTGAATTCAGTCATAGGTAAAAGTGACTTGGTAATTAGGCATTTCCTGGTGACTTGGTAATTAGGCATTTCGAAGTGAGATACTGTGGTCAGTGTCATCGGGAGGTGTTGCTAGTGTTGATGCCTCTTTTTGTTGTCTGTGCCAGTTAGACCCCTCTCATCCAACATGAAAATAACTGACTATAAGGCTATCATTAATGTAGTTGTAAAAACAAAAAGAGCATTGTAATATTATGTAATGCTTATTTCTCTTTAGATCCATGTTTTATTTCCCCAATCATATTTACTGCCAATTTATTATTTATTACTACTGCGGTTCCGCCTCTGGAAACTTGAGTTACTCAGCAGAAAGTGTGTGCGCCTGCGTCTGTGTTTTGTGTTATCTAGCCCTCTATGTGCATCTACAGTGACCTACCACACAAAACCAACAGTACATTGCAATAAGTGGGATCTCTTACTGGCTCCAGCATCCTTGGATCCCCTCATCTCACCTCACATGCCCCTCATCTGATTACCCATGAACGCACTGTATATGGGGTGCAATCAAATAGTGGAAGTCACGATTCCTGGCCACAGATTGTGCTGTCGTGCACCTGTGTGTATACAATGAAGAACCAGGGGCAACCTGCACAGGAATATGGTGTCAAGTTCCTCTGACTGAGAAAAGCAAATGGTCGATAAGTAATCAGAAACCAGTTGTGTTGTGTGGTGTGACTGCTTGGCTTCAGTCATCATTTTCTTTTTCTTGTTTTGCATAGATTTGGGCACTTCTGCCCACACTGCTGGTGTGGAACAAAATTACAACAGTATATCTCAGGCAGTTGTTTGGCTTACCACATCAGTTATGTATGGACAAAATGCAACATACGTTTCACGACAGTAACACTGGTGGGACATTTGCAGCTGCACTGCATCTTATATTCAGTAGAACTGGATGCAAATAGAATCTGAGAATAGTGACTTTTGTGAGCTTTCTAATTGCTTTCTTACACCAAGACAAGATGTCTCTCACTTGTACTTGCTGGTGTAATGCTAACGGCACCCAGGTCAGCATTGTTCACTAATTCAAAAATCCCATGGCAATCTATCTCTACCATTTCCTCACTAAGTGTCAGTATTTTCAGGTCATGACAGCATATGATGTAGTATCTGTCTGGCTGCTCAATACAACTTCTCACAATTTTCTCTCGATTGCTGTGACATTATGCAATTCCTCTAGTAATGTGTGATGAGGTGGATCCCATCCCATTAGTGGCAGCGTGTTTATCACAAAAGTATGTCCAGCTCTCCTGTTTTGGTATTGCTGGCCGACGCCCACTTTACGTCCTTTGCCGCTGTTGAGACCTGTTCCCCAAGTCCAGCGCAGTGTACGCTGTCGTCTCCATTTATCCTTTTTTAAGGGCAAGTACACTACTATTTGCATTTCACAACTAATTCTTACAAGTAGTTAGCCACTGCTCAATTGGCAAAAAAATTGTCGCTCCAATCTGCAAAAATTGTATCATGGGCTGGCTTTCGGTCTTTGGACCTTCATCTGGGCATTGAAGGTAGCAAGTGGACACAGCAATATTGTTGAGGGCTGAAATAACACTTTCAGAGCCTCTTGGGAATAGTTGTCCTGTGTGACTGAAATGTGTTGCCTTAAATCTAGTGTGATTAAATAAGAAAACCACATTGAATACAATATAATCTATACAATGCTAACGGAGATGCCGTATCTATGTAAGGGAAGGTCAAGCTACGGCCGTCATTATTTACAGTATACATAGCATGAATTTATTAAGATTATTTCAAAGTAGAACACTCGTGTCAAAATCATTGTTCAGACTCTGAGGTTGTATTGTACCTAGTGTTTGGATCCAATAGAGTTGTATGGCCTAGCCCACCACATCCTCTCCTCAGGACAGAGCAATATGTTCTATGCCCCGGAACCTGAGGAGATGCAGTGTGACCATTCTTCGGTGGCATGTAGGATGGTTGCTATCCTTGTGTCGTATGGGGCTATTGTGATCACTAATTCCTTGCTTGAAAGGATGAGTAGTTTTGTGAGTACATTTACAAGTACATGTATCACCAGCAGTGTCAACTCATTTTCATTGAGGGCCATATCAACATGGCGGTCCCCCTCAAGGGGCCAGACATCAATGGCAATTATTAAAGAGGTATAGATTTGATTTAATGCAACTACTCAATTAGAAATATCTAATATTGACCTTCTCTTTTGCTTATTCAATGTACAAATATCCCAATTGCATAGATGCAAAAATATGTCAGCTCATTGCTATTATTAAATCACATATCCTTGTATTTTATCAGGAAAATAAACCTGAATTAATGAACAATCATCAGTTAACAATCAATCAACAAGTCAACAACCTGTTACCCTCACTTTGTCAGCACTAGTGTTACCTGACATACTGACATTTTATAAAGTGTATCTGATCTGGGCATAGCTGCCGTTACTTCACTGGTAACATAATCCACATGCATTTTGAGAGATGTAATTTGTGGGTCAGTACACGTTTAAATGAAGGAGACTCGCATTGAAATAGTCATTGTGGCGCCCGTGGGCCACATACAATGATGCACCAGTCCACAGTTGACACCTGTGACATAAAAATGTAAAAATCTGAATCAGAATGCTATTTATTGTCATTATACACGTATGACAAAAGTGGAGCGCTCATCCTACAGTGCTGACATCAATTGAAATAATTCAAAGTGGTATAAAATGTGTAAATAAGTGGACATTTTCTCTGTAAAAAAAAGAAAAAAAAAATAATATATATATATATATCAACGCAATATAAATGAGTATGGAGGAAGATGTAAAATACGTATCCCACAGAATTGTAAAACATTGCATTGCACTGAGTATAGATGTAAATTACAAGGTGGGGTCACGTGAGAGTTTAAGATGATGATGGCTCTCGGGATGAAGCTGTTCTTGAGTCTGTTTGTCCCGGCTCTGATGCACCAATCGATGTCACATATTTAGTATAAGTTGTCATAGTACCCCTCACTGAAAGTGTTGTACATGTCCTGAGATGTTGGATGAGTCCAATTTTGAGTTGAAGCACAGCATACCCATAAAAAGCCCAGTTTGTTCAGGGATGGGGGGCGAGAGGGGGCATATCAACCGGTTTGTCTCTCAGGTCAGGCCCTTATGTAGATGAAAAGAGGCGAATCCTTGAGTAAGTGCCAGTTGTAGTGTCAGAATGTGTCAATATTCTTTATATTTATGGGCCTGGGGAGTGTAGAAAGGAAGGAAAAAGAATGAAAGCCATATTTGATTAAGTCTCCAAAGGGGACATTTACAGTTGAAACTCTGCCAATGTAAATACATAGAAGTGCAATAGTCATCATAAAGACGAAGTCATACAGTATGCGCCTTGATGGTAGGTGGTCAACTGGATTCCCTCTAGCCACCAACCTTGAACTAGCCACCCTCTTGATCCCGGATTAAGTCTCCACAGACTGAGCCACTGCCTCCGGAGTATGTATGTGGTTATTGCAGGTCACCAAGAGTGCATTTTCAAAACCTTTTTTTTCTTTTTCTTTTTTTAACTGCCAGGTCACACTAAATGAGAAACTGTTCTCAATTGATCTCACCTTAATAAAGGTCCACATAGAATAACAAAAGAAAAGTACACTGGGTTAGAAAATAGAATTGAAAGTTGTCGTATGTTTTTTCGAATTAGTTAGTACCACTTTGCACAGCTGGACCCAAAAAAAACATCAATTTTTCTCAATCAGGACAGGTTTTTATGCTTATTTGATTTAGAAAAAATTGCTTTCTCACAGAATGTATTAATCGAATGGAGGAATCTTTGTCACTGGTATTGGAATTTCATCACAGTTAGCTACAGGACGACGTGCTGATTTAAGATCAGGATACTTGAGGATGCCTGTTCTTTCTGTTTATTCCAGTCACATCAATAGTACCGAAGTAGCAGTCAGTGACCTGGTTTGTTGGTTCCCTCCAAACCATCCTTGCCTTTGGTCCGCTGACGCAGATACTCAGTACATGACTTGCATACCATGTGTGGCGCCCAAGCTTTATCGTGGTCATTAAGTTTAATACCAAAATAAGCATTCTTTCTGAAACTTGCGACTAGATTCCTGTTAGGAGCAATGGTGTTCAACTGCAGATGTAACAGAATACGTCAGGCTTATTTTTGCAAGATTTCCTTGTTGAAGCCATTTCATTCACATGTAATACCTTCAGAATTTGTTTATTGAAAGAAATATAAAAGAATTTTCAATAACATGACGTGAAAATACCTGTACATGAAAACAAAAATGTCCAATTACAAATATGTAGCTTAGTTCAGAAAGTTGACCCGATTGAGCAAAACAAATGTAATTTTTGAATTCAGCACAACAAAATTTCCATGAATCAGCTGACAAAAAAAACTTGAACAAGAAATTTGTTGTTGACCAGTGATATCAGATTGAGAGTTTGACAAAGCATTATGATAAGCGTCATCAACACACAGAGAGGAATAGCCTTTTATGAAGTTGTCAGTAGGGTTCCATATCTAGAGAGGACACTCATTTATTGTCAGTTAAGAGAAAGCTTTGGATCAGGACAGATACCATCATGAAATGAAACTAAATCTAGCGAGCCTTAAATTTCCCCCTTTAATTTGCTGAGCTCATCGTCTAAAAAATTAAACCATTTGAAGATTTCGGGATAAAAATGGTTAAAAATTTCTATACATGCAAATTTCACCTCAGAAACACATCCACTGATTGGCATAAACAGGAGTGAAGGTGTAACCTTCAACTTGCTGATAGAAATGTCTAGAAAAGAGAGTTAAAGAACAGTTGACTAAAGAGACCAGAGAACCCAGTTCACAAATTGATAAGAATCTGATCCTCTTTCAAGAGACATAATCTCGTAAATGCTGTTTACAGCTAGCATAGCCAGTAGACACATGTCCAGGCAGAATATTACTTTCAGACATTTTGCTGATTACGTCTGTGGAATATCTGCTGTATCACGAGAAGGAATGCACACATGGCTTAATGGAATAATGGATATAACTGGATAAAGGTTTTTTAAAGTGATTCACTGCTGGCCACTAGGTCTGCCTTAAGGCTCAAGGGGATTATTATGGACTTTTGGTAACGTGTAGGATAGTGGTATGACAGGATGTCAACAGTTACTATTGTCACATTCATCTACAGAAATCCAGTTTCATTCGCGAGCTCTGCCAGAAACATCTGAACTCTTTTTTGGGGGAGGGGAATCTAATGTGGGATGAGCCTCGACTCTCTGATATCTCTGATATAAAAGTTCATCTTGAAACTGACGGTAGACCAGTTTCATACAGTTTTTGTTCTGCTGTACAATGCTCCCCCTTTAACCCTGTTATCTTAGCTTTAATGATGATGTCAGTGTCCCTGGAGGGCTCAAGCTAAGGCCACCTCTGTAACTTGTCAAGGGTTGTTGTTGAAAAGAAATTGGAAAGATGTTGTGTCATTCTCTCTTTGTGACCAAGTTGGCAAAGAATGGATTTGCACACAGCATAAAGCAGTTTTATTTTTGTTTTGTTTTGTTTTGTCTTTGTGTAACCCACCTGCTGTTAGATCTGACCGAATAAAATAGCAGCCACATTCAGGCTGTTTCATGTTCAAGAATCAGTGATAAACCCAAGTTCAGCTTTGTGCAAATGCCCAACTCTGTGGCCCATTGGCAAAATTGCTTTGGATGAGGAGCCTGTCAACCATGAAAATACATATGCAGTAGTTTCAACTCACATTGGACAGTGAATAGAAAAAAACCTGATTCTGTGTGGAACATCCAAATCCAAATTCCACATTTGCAGATGACTTTGCTTTGGAGACATACGCCAGTGCTGCATGAAAGGTGTGTGCTTAAGCCCCTTGTCCAAATGACCTCATCCTGAAGCTAGAATCAACACATTTCTGTGCATTGTTATCAGGGCTGGTTGAAACTGCAACCATGCGTGCATGGCTGCAGTGTCTGATTTACAAATACAAAGCAAGATGGGATGAAGGGTAGAAGGGCTACTGTGGCAGCCAGTATTGACTGAAGCTGTTGGTACACATTAGGAAGTGATATGTGTATTCTGAGTGATATGTGCTCTCCCACATTCATCTTAAACGTGATTTTTTTTTTCAGGGCTTCTTCATGGGCACTGAGTAGTAGGAAGGGCTAATAGGGCCTATTTGATACAAACTTCTTGAGTAACAGAACTGCACGGATCAGTTTTTAGTAATCATTCATAATAGTAGCAGTAATAGTAGTAGGGGACTACAGATGAAAACAAGCCTTCTGGCTAACTCTAGCTATTTTAACCATAGCTACTCATGTGTTCATGCAATTCCACTGTCCCCTTTCAAGTAAACTATTAATAACAACAACAACAACAGTAATAATAGTATGTAAGAGGACTGCTCACATGTCAATGGTAATTACTCTCCACATTTTTAGAGCATGCCCCACATTTTAGAACATGCCTCTCGTGCACCTCAAGTGGACCTTGTGGGCACACATGTGCCAGCGAGCACAGAGTTGGTGACCCCCGATCTACAATATATTCATTACTGACCGTGATGTGAACCAGTGAAATAACAGGGTGCAACTGACAAATTCTGCAGTTTGTGACATTTGTGACAGTTGAATACCGTATTTTTTGTTATCATTTTTGTCAGATATGAATGAGTGCATCTGTATTGTATGTATTTTGGATGATGTGATTCATGCTGTTGTGCCAGAGTCGGCAACAAGGTTGTTGATAGTTTATCTTCTTTCGTTTCAAATTTCAGAGCACCTAATTATCCCTACAGCAGAAATACCCCCATGCACTACTCGTTTTTCTGTGCCTCGCTCAGTGACATAGTTATGTTTTGAGTAGAGGCCAAGGATCAGACCTCCTCCAGGTTGTTATAGGATTGCAGTTCTAAACTCTTCACCCATACCAACACACAGGATCTCCACCACACACCACCACTTACAGCGACATTTCAAGGCGCCGGCTCAATTTGCCGATGTGGCATCAACTGGTCAGACCAATCATGGCTTTAATATTATTAGTCAGAGGCCTGCATAATGGAAGAGTTGATGCCAGTAGATATTATTTTTGAGTTTCTTTGATTCTGCCTATGCGTGTATGAGTGTGTGCATGTGTGCGTGGGGATACCTGTCTGCATCCCAGTCAGCGGGCTGACAAAGGGGATCTTTACTTAGAGAGGTAACTGCAAATGTCACATAGCTCTCGGGCTCCTATTCTGTCCTCAGTCCCCATCTCACCCCCTTAACCTGCATCAAATGGTGTGTGTTTGTTTCCTGCCGCTCTTTCATGTGGGCATTTGTGTTTGTGCATGTGAGGGGTTCGCATACATGCGTGCGGTGTGGGAAATTCCTGCCGATGAATCTATTCATGGACACGGCTCCCACTCACCTGCTGCGTGAAAACACTGTCGTTACACTGTAAAGCTCCATCGTACGAAGCACCTTTATTTCTTATTTTGATGCATATTACATCCGGTTTGGATGCCTGACAGGACAAACCATCACTGATGCAGAGTTTAGATGCTGCAAATATTTAGATCTTATTGCTGGTGGGGGGTTATAGGTTGCAGGAAAAGAGATTGGCGATATTGTTAATGACTAATTTACAGTGTGATTTACAGTGCAAATTACTATTACTGTTATTATTCTTATTGTTAATATAATTGTACAAATTGTATCATATGTAGAGCCATTTTGTCTGCATTCTAGTGCATCTAGTTGTCTTTCTGTCATTTTAGGATATTGTCAATCATTTCATGAATGTTTCAGAAATCAACCCATTTGTTGCAGTAGTGTCTTCAAAAAGTAAGACTTTTTGCTCACTTTTCTTCAATCATAACTTAATGGGACAGCTTACTTTATGTTTTATTCTTAGAAATGTGGAGGTAATCAGGTTGTGGGAACTGTCTTTTGTCAGGCGGATACAACTATCCCAACAACAAACAAGCAAATGTATTTGTGTGACGTGAAGGTTACGTCCAGGCCCCCCTTCCTGAGAATGAGATTTCCTTTTAGAGGGAGCTCACAGACGTTTGCAGCTCGAGGGCTGAGAGGAGAGATGGACGACTGACTCAGAGGAAGTCTTGGTCACATCCTTCCTCATCCTCAAACATGCATGCATTAGAAATAGCTTCATGGCCAAAATTTGTCTGCAGATTACAGATCCGATTTTCTACAAGTGAAAGATCTATAACAATGTGAGATGATTGCGATTGTTTCCAGAATAAAGGAATTTGATCTTTTCTCTTTATGTGCTGATTTAAAACCTGAGCACTCGGTTGAAAAACAAGTTAAGAAGATGGTGATAATTTGATATTGTCAGTGTGTAGAAATAACATTACTAAAATGGCTTAACTCAGTGTGTGTGTGTGTGTGTGTGTGTGTGTGTGTGTGTGTGTGTGTGTGTGTGTTTCTGAGAACTAAGTCTACACTGTTACCAGAAGAAATGAAAGTTCCATTTTATCGCAATGGCAAGTCAGATTAAGACTTCATTTGATAATCATACTCAGATCAAATGTGCCAGATTGGTGTTAGAATGCACTATAAAGGACGACTGTCATCCTACATTTACAGGTGTAAATTTATGTGAGAGCCGCCTTTTGCCAGGTGATATTGTCAATCTATGTAGTATGAATGGGTTTTTTTGGACTGTGACTTTGTTTTTTTTGTTTTATTTTTATTTCGGGGTTTGTTTTTTCCAGTCATGCATGTTGTTTGTGTCCATTCATTCCACATGGCCCTCACTAGTTGCTTGATTGATGTAGCCTTGGCTGCATACTTTAGCAGCCTCACTGTACAGTAGTTTCAGCGTCACATGAGAACCTTTGAGCTTCATGTTGCTCCTTTGCAAACTGATGAAAATGCATTACGTTAATCATGGAACTCCTGTGTTTTTAAGTTTTTTTGATTTTTGTTGGGGTTTATTTTTGGAAGCAGTTAAGAATCAGTGCTACACATTTGCCAAGAGCAGCACCAGCAGAAATGTGAATTGCTAGACCTCATTGTTCCATCGCTGTTCCCACATTTGCCTTCCGACATCAATGAATCGGTGATATTGTTTTTGCTTGAGTTGTTTATTTGTACGTCTAAGTACCTCTTGTTGCTTAAACTCTACTTTGTAACATACGTTCAACTACAGAAATTATTTGCTCATTCAGTATATGCAACATCAACATTACGATAGCACATTGTTTTTGCAGTTGTTTACATTTCATTGATTTGATGTGCCAACCAGCAAAAAGATACCTCCTTCCTGAAATTTCAAACCTTAAAACTCCTTTGGGATCAGCTTCCTCACTGCTCCCAAGCGTTTTGTGCTAATGCTGAAATCCTCTGAGATGAGGCAGTTCTCACGCTTCACCAAAACAGCCACAAGGACACTCCTGAACGATAGTTTTGCGGTTTTGCTCATTACCAGGGATGGGTAAATATTCATACCTCAAATGGTAGACGTACATGGAACCTATTTACACAAGAATGTGACTGGTATACTGGGATGAAATCCTGACCCTGATATTTGACGCTGAGTTTGTGATGTAAAAACGCATCTTCAGAAATTCTACCCTTTTTGGTTTGAAGGACGAAATGTGCATTGCTGTTGTCTCGCTAAAGGGGGGAACAATGGCTTCAGTTCCTAGGCCTGTGGACAGTGAAGTTCTTTGTATATTTGAATGTCCAAAAGCCTCTGTGAAAGACTGGGGACTGTTCATTTAGAGCTCAATGAATTTCTATGAATATTGTAGACTGCTCAAACAGATTGTGTGCAGTTGTCATAATGCCAATTCAATAAAGAGGTATTTTTACACAACACACATTGTCTGCATTTTAACAGAGGCCAGAGAGTAAAACATTGAGATAAGTGTCCTTTTTGTAATTTATATTGCTGCTTATGCCTTTGAACAGTCTTGACTTGCAGTCAATGTTTGAAAAAGTCTTATTAAAGACCAGACACAGGTCTACTGGGAGTGAACGTGGACAAATGAGGGTTCCTCTGGGCTGCGGATTGAACCCAATGAACTTCTGCCAGGTACAGTATGAGAGATGCCGTGCCAAAAGAAACAAAACAAAACAAAAAAAGAAACCTTTGAATCGCCTGCGCAACCCACCGAACAAAAGAAAGGTGGAGGGGGAAAGCCTTTTTAGACACTCTGCAGAATAACAAGACACCCTGGGTGTGTGTGTGTGAGTGTGTGACACCCTGTCTCTCTCAAAATCCAATCAAATTTGTGAATTAGAGCAGTGCCACTGAAATATTGAAAATTATTGTTTCTCAACAAGGGCCTAAATTTTACTGGCTTTTCTTTGGATCGAAGACAGAAATGGGTCACATCAGGCTCTGTTGACTGATGAGCAATATGTATGGGACACTGAGAGGGATCTTTAAAGACACTGGACTCAATAGGAATCGTATCATTGACCTGATCAGATGTTTGAAGGTTTCCTGAATGCAACCCAAGCAAAACCAGTTGCACATGATGGATGTGGTTGCTTTTGACAAAGTTTAATGGGTCAAGGAGGGATGCATGATTTTTTTTTTCTTTTAGTAAACTGAAAGGTCTGAACTCACTTTAGCACCCAACTGAACCCGAAAGCTGTGGGGCTGCATTTCATTATAAAAACGTTGCTCGTTTTTAAGCACACTACCCCAAAGAGTTTCCATGACATCATCCTCTGTCGGAATCGGGAGTCAGACGAGTCGACGCTAAAATTCAAAACAGGGCACGAGAAGGGAAAACATACATTGCATCCAATTGAAACACTATGAGTGGTCTTGAGGTTAAATGTTCTAATCGCATGACGGAGTTATATTTTTGATGCGTTATTGTTGACAGGTTGATATATTTGTTGTGTCTCATTTCTTAGAACCTGGCACTTCCCAAATTCCCTTTTCAAGCAAGATGCAAAGAACACACATGAAAGAAATTGAGAATTCACTGCATATGTGGATGTAATTATGTGTGCATCTTCACTCAGATTGATAGAATTCTAACTCTTTTCCTTTTGTTTGGGATTGCATTATTCTAAAAGCAGAGAGGGGTCTGCAGTGTTGCAGGACAACCCTCTGTGATTTCTATCATAGGTCATAGGAAGAAGGAAGGAAGACACGCAACATGGATCTTTCTGTCTAGCACTAAAAATAAACACCTCTGACTTTTCAGTGTGTTTTAACTTCAAGCTCCGAGCAGAGGGATGTGCTTCAAATCACAAATGTAGATTGGCTGTGAGAAACCAGACTGGGTATTGAATTGTCTGTAGTGTGTGCACAACAACATAAGGGGAAGAAAGGAGCATACACGCAAACATGTATGCTTGTCTTGCGTCCAATTTATTCACGAGTCATCCAGTCGTTCACTTTCTTTCTGTGACTGACGACACCAAATTGTTCTGTAATTCTGAAAACGGCTTGTCGAAAAGTGTCGCATATTCAAATCTAAAAATGTACAATTTTCTGAGTATTTTCACACAGTTATTGTCTGCTCATGAAGTTGTACCATGATGGTATGAATGAATAGTTATTCTGTGATCCCATCGGTCCCTCATCTCCAAATAACCCCTGTAATCATTGGACTTTCAATGCTACACCATTTCTGTCCTTCATGCTACACCATTTTGTCCACTGAAATTAGGATGGATGAGGAAGTTCATGAATAAACTGTGTAAAGTGAATAAGCTGCAGCAGCAGATTGGATGAAATTGTAAATGAGCTGTGCTGCATCTGCCTGCCTGCTGGCGCATCCCTCTGCCTGTCAGTCTATCTATTCAATAGAGCCCAAGCAAAGTCAAAATGAAGTTCTTGAGCCTGTCTGAAAACTAATTCTGTTCAACTGGACAAAGTCATACGTCATCCCATCCTCCCCCTCTTCCAAATCCGCAAAGAAAATTTCTCCCCTATACCTTCCCTCATTTCCTCAGGCCCCAAACAGGCAGACTATGTTAAAACTCATCCTACCAAACAACAAAGGGAAGCTTTGTAAGGAAGTGAAAGAGTGACCCATGGAATATTATCTCCCATTACAGGAGGGTAGGGCTGAGCTTTCCCGGGCATGCTGTGGGGGTGGGTAACCGGGTGAGGATGATGTCTGTGCGTGTCTTCTCATGCACCTGCGTTGCGTGAGTATCTCCTCGGGATTTAGTAAAAAAAAAAAACAGGATCTGATCCTTTAAAGGAAAAAAAACATCCTGGAAGAAAACCCCACCACCACCATGTCATCCACTCAGACCATCCAGGCAACAATGATGATGCTATTCCAGCTAGGTGGGAGAAGATGGGGACAGTTTCCCACCAATCACAGTATCTTAACCCATCAATTCGGGCTTAACACACAAAATGTTCTAGCCAGAGATCTTTGTGAACATCAGTGTTCAGCAAAGTTGATCTTTACAGGAATATCTCGTAATTCCCTTAAATTGCATTTAGAAATCCAGACCCTCTATCTTTCAACCTGGAAGTTGAGGTGTGGGGCTACTACTGCTGTGGCCTCCAAATGTCACCATATTGTTCTTGTGTGACACACAGGTTCCCAGTCTTCCTTTTAATTCAAATTAGCAGTTCTGACGGGAAGGATGGCATCATCAGATCCTGTTATAGAAAATGAGGATGTGATTGAAACTGTAAATTGGATCGGGACAGATTTTTGTTCTTAAAATATTACTGCTGTTGCTGGTACTTGGGTTTGGGAAATTCTCCAGCGGAGTTATTTCCTCAATGGGTGTAATATGTGTGTATGTGTGTAATTTCCTTACTTATTGTCCCTGAAGTCTGCCTTTTTTTTTGCACTTGTGGATACACAAGCACACACTCAAGTGTGCATGTATCTGTAATTATGGCCGCGTGTGTGTCAAAAACAACTCAAAAGAATTATTTCATTCTTTACCTCTCTACCTCGACAAAAAAGAATCTGTAGATAAAATTTGAGTCTTAGTTTTTTTTTTTTTGTTTATACTGTGATATTTCAACATTGCCAACATTCTGTGAAAAGAAGATCAAGAACAACTTTAAAATTAAAAAGAAATCTGATTAGAGCAAAGACAAGAAAAAAAGCACCTTATGATTTCTTTTTTTTTTTTTACCCTGCATCCAAATACGCACACCCAACACAGAATCACAACCACCGCCACTCACATTACATTTTGCCTCCTTGTATTGCGGGATACAGAGGAAGTGACTGTTTTCGGCTTGTGAGCGTCCAAGGGAAGAAGAAGTGTTAAAGTTATTAGGTGGCGGGTAGGGGAAGGGCATCCTGTGCACAGAAATGCTTCCTGCTTCTGATCACACCATCAACCTACCACAGTGGGAGGTACAGAGAGGCAAATGTCTGCAGCCCACCCGCCTCATGAGCACAAGTCACATGTGTGTGTGTGTTTATCAAGCACATTAGTGTGTGAGTATTGTTACATATGTTACATATTTCTGCTGCACTTCAGGCAGCAGAAATAATGAAGATGAGGGGCTAGAGGACTGAAAGACAAGCATGGAGGCTACTCATGGATCATCCCTCAGGGACAAATAAAGTTCTTTGATTCTAATTCTGAAGAAAAGTCCTCAAGCTCTGGGTAAGTAGGAGCTGGGATAAGGATGCAAGTTGCATGAAGTTGGCAGGCAGGGCACACACGCAGCATCATAACCAGGTGGCAGGGGGGAAGTCCCCACTTCCAGATGGAAAGAGCACTCCAGAGCAGTGGAGGATGTTCTTGCCATGGTCCTGGGGGACCACCGGATCCAGACCGACAAGCTGGTGGCGGCAAGTCAACTGATGTAGTTGGATGAAAACCAGAAGAGGGCAGTGGTGATAGACGTGGCAGCGCTGAGCCACACCAACATCAGGAAGAAGGGGCACGAGAAGCTGTAAAAATTCCTGGGTCTGAAAAAAGAGCTTGAAACGATCTTGGGTGTGAAGAAGGGGCATTTTCCTCCAAACTGGGGGTGTGGCTGATGCAGATTGCTGAGCCACTGCATGTGCTGCTTACCTATACCTTGCTGAAAAATCTGCAGTTGGCTGCTTTGAGGAGCTTATACATCTAGTGTGTCCCCTGTCCCATCCTTCCTCACACACTTTGCGTCTCAAATCTTTCCCCAACCTCTCTTCACAGGCCAATGCCCCACATATCAGATTTTCCAAACCATTTCACCAAGGTCAAAACAAATTTTCAGCCTCTCTAAATTGACAGTTATCATTTTCAAAACGTGGTGAATTTGAATTAAAATATGCATAGATATTGTATATGATTACAATGACTCTGATATAGGCACACTTGGTATGTACAGTAGGTACTTGATCGATCCATTGATCTAGTGATCCAGGAAATTGTAAGTTCCAGCAGCCTGGCTAAAAAAAAAAAAAAACCTAGAGAATCTTTCAGAAATAATCTTTCAAACAGATGACAGCAGTTTTGTATCTTCGCAATGGCTTATAAACATAATCTATCTCACTGGAATGAGAGGAAAGTCCAAAAACCCGTGTAACAGGTTTGTATCAAATGCCTAATTTTGATCTAAGAAAACTTAGTTCAGATATGATGGCTCCAACACTTGTAAAAATACTGTTTTTGGAATAAGACATTTTTCCGTATTCAGTTAAGCAGAAGTGTTTTTCATCTCTGATAAAATAAGATGAGGCAACAGCAAAACTTTGTGTTTGAGTTGCAATGACACATTTACTGAATGAGGTATATTCCTGGGAGAATACATTTCCCAAAACCCCTGGAGGAAGTCGGCTTTGAAGAGGAAAAGAGAGGTAGAGGTGGGAAACGAATCCAGGGTTGAGCCTGGCTACATCCCTGGCAGCGTAAATTCTTCAGACAAAACCGGATGAGTGTTTGGTAAGAATAGGAGCGTCTTGAGTGAATGAGGAGGGCAGAGCAGCGACGTTGGCAGCCTTGTTCTGTTTCTCCGCCTGTGATTCCATTGTATCATATGTCTCCAACCATTATTTCTTTCCACTCACCCTTCCTTCTCCTCCTCCAACATCACACAGTGCAATGGACTATAGCCTGGGCTAAAATCAAAACACCAGCGGAACTTGTTGAAAGAATAAAGGAGACGAGAAGGCATGAATTTTCCCCTTGTGCTGTTTTGACTGCTTTTTCCATTAGGGAAGCCAAATCATTCATGTTGCTTGATTGCAGCGTGTTTTCTTGCATTGAATACAAAATGAAACCAGAGGAGTTAAAGCTAGCTGCTGTGCACTCTCGTTCATCTCTCTTTCTCCACTTTGCTGTCAACGAGGCAGATGAGTGACAGAGAGGCCATTGTTATTGACAGTGTTTGCATTACACCTACACCGTTTACCATCTATAAAATCTATTATCCAATTGAAGCAGCCAAGTTGTGGACGTTGTGTAATTAAAGAATTTAAAACACATGATGATTCAATGAGTTTAATCTGTATTGCAAATAGTTTACTATCAGTCATCAAGTATCACATCTTTCCAGGTTCCACATCTAAATTACTTGTTGAACTTTCTGAAACTTTCATAGCAATGTGGAAGGCATAGTTATGAAAGTCCTCTGTTAAGGCCAGTATATTGCAATGTAGGCTACAGCTATCAATAAAATTAGATAATAGTCACAGACAAAATATCTAAAAATGCTTTGATGGTTCATGCTGTAAAATCGTTAAGTGTGGAGGGTGTCATATTTGCTCGAAAACTCGAAAACACCCTGCAATCGAAAATCTTCATCATATTTTCAGTTGCTCAAAGCAGGGCTATTCAACTTCATTGTCAAGTGGACCAGATATCAAAATCAAGGGCAGTTTGCGGGCCACCGACAGGGTGGGTGCGCACAGGTTCCCGAGCAGTCTTCTGTGAGGCGGTGTCAATGGGGGAGGGAGAGGTCTGTGCCGGTCTATTTCACATCACACACATCTCATCACATCTCACATCTCACATCTTGCAGGCCATTGAAAATTTCAAGCGGACTGCCAGTTGAATACGTCTGGCTCAAAGGTTTAAGCACACAAAGCTTATATTTTATGCTGAAAGCTACTGCCAGTTGAATACGTCTGGCTCAAAGGTTTAAGCACACAAAGCTTATGTTTTATGCTGAAAGCTAACTGGGTCACACACAAGCGGACCCAATGTTGTCATTGAATGATCTGTCTCTCCTGAGGGAGAGAGGAATAGACACACTTTATTCATCTTCTGTGGGTAAGATTCACAACCTGTACCCTCTTTTTTTAAATGAAATCCTTACCCACATGTATGAACTATGTGAGGAGGTGGGTATGACGTGTAAATACCCACACATGCACATGTAGACACACACACACAAACATGACATGCAGTAGGGGAGGTGTACAGAGTGAAGGGGCTGCACATAGTGTTGAGCGCCTAAGCGATAGCTTGGGTTGAGTACCCCGCTGAAGGACGTCTAACCAGTGGTCAAAAGGCAAACTGAAACCCCATCTTCACCAATCCAGTCTTCTTCTTCTTCCTCTTCTTAGTTTTTTCCTTGATGACGGGACTTGAACTGGCGCTTCCTCCTCCTGGGGATTTGATGCATGCAGAGGACCATGGATTAGCAGTCCATCATCTGAACGACTCCACCACCACATCTGTATAAGCATAAGACAGGCCCTCCTTGATTGTACGGATTATATTTACCAAACCAGCTATTTGTCCTTATGGCCCACAGGTGCTAGTATACCATTACCCCTGGCATTTCCAACTCTGATCCATGAATGATCACAAGACTTGAATGAGTCCCCTTTTTCCTATGGTAAAGGTCCACCTTGGATCTTGATCCCATCACCCCACATAGGCGTCCATAATAGCGATACCCAGACTCTGACCAAACAAGTGCTGGAAAAGAGTGCATCCTTTCAGTAACGTTGTGCTGGGACAGTCAGCACCTGCTGTCTCGTTTGGTTGCGGGAAACTCAACTCCAAATAAACGTTCTCTACAGTGTGAGCGGGAAACTGTGTGAGTCAGAAATCAAGGAACACGCTTTAAGGGGCAGGAGAAGTACAACCTTGGTGTCAGGCAGGCTGGGCACTCATCGAGAAATTGAGACGTAAGAGTGCTACAGGCCAGGGCTGGTGAAACGAATGGGAAGCATTCCAGGTTGCTGAGAAGAAGTGTGATGGAAATAGGCCACGGCCTAGAGAAGACCTATTCAACTAGTGGACCACCTGAAATATCCAATAGCCTGCAAGAAATGTGTGTGATATGAAAAGGAATGTTGCAGACCCTTGAAGCTCTCCCCTCCGACCCCCATGCTGAGGCCTAACGGAGGACTGCTTGACCTGCCCACAACTCCCACCCTGCCCCCCACGCTGACGTAGCCTCACGTGTGTGGCCCACAAACTGATTTTCAAATTTGGCCCACTTGATATTGAACTTGAGTAGCCCTGGCATGGAGGATTGTTAGGGGGTCATGGTGGGTTTGACAGGGGAAATGTATAGAGAACATCAGTCAGGAGGTGAGGGGTGGGAATGTTTTGCTTCTTACACCTGTTGACAAACTTGTGCACACCGTAAGCCCTAAGTAGTACCCCCTCCATATGATTGTTGGGACATTTGCCATGGTTCAATATTGCTCCCTCGGAAAAGTTTCAAAAAAAAGTCCTCTCGTCACTTCTCCAAATAGTTTTATTTTCAACCAAGCCGTTTTCAATTCAATTTTCGCGCTGTCCTCTCACTCGCATACCACACTGGTTTCCCTCCCACCAACCACACCCCCCCACCGTGTCTGCCCTGTCTTAAAGGCATAGAACCCATTTACCTGCACAGCGCAAACAGCACCTGGGGACACCATCACAGGGAAAACTACACAACATGAGCACGCAACTGGAACAACCCTCCGACCAAAATACCCGAAACACTAATCTTAGATTGCCACATCAACACACTCAAAACATTAAAAATGGTGAAAGCACATCGACATTTGGTTGCATTCAATGCAAACACGACATAATCTATATTTGTAGAGGACACACTATTATGTTAATGATCTGTAACTACATACATATCACAAAGCTATGCTGCTTTTGTGCCCTTTGATGGATCAAGAAATTGTATTTTTTGTATTTTCAGATAAGCTGGTGAATAAGTTTCAAAGCGCCTAGCTTCTATGCATTGCGTTTAAAGTTACATTTTGCATCCAGTGAAATTCACAGTGATTCACAAAATCATAGGCAAAACATCATCCATGTGCTAGACAGGCATGTTTCGCAGTACAACGAGGTCACTTGAGTTGTTATGGTCAGACAGAATGCATAGCGCAGCTGCGTCCACGCGCACGTGTCAGGAAAAACAAAACTGACACAGCAACAACCCAGCCACTTTTGTTTTAGCACCAGGCACTAAATACAACTGTGCTGAGAGTCATAATCACTTCGCTGTGATTGACACAGCAGCCTCGCAGTCATTCACTTGCAGGTCTTCCCCTAACAGCGAGTGGCTGGCATGGAAAAAATGTGTCAAGGGCAGTGATTCAAATACAGCAAGGACTTAAGCACACACATGGAAAGTTGAGATTTCCTCCGTCCCATCAGATATCTTAGCGGGTGCATAAATAGAAGAGATGGAAATATGAAACAGAGAAGCCAGGTTCGTGTATCCCCAGCACGTGGTGTTTATTCCCTGCCCTTTGAATTTTTGGGAACGGAGCCCATGAGGGGAAGCTGGAACACAATAGCTACCTGTGATGAAATTAGACCATGGCCAGCAGACAGGTGACTGGACACACACATGCGCGCGCGGACACACACATGCGCACGCGGACACACATACACACGCAGACACATGAACAATGCTAATGTTGTCTTACTTTCAATCACCTTCATACCATTCAATTAAAGAGGGAGGTGAAAAACGGGCACCGCAAAACGACACAAATGTATAAACACATAGTGACGAACAAAAGGTAATTCTAAAGGATGGAAAGGTTTCGCGTGATCGACAGACAGGTAAATAACGCATTGTCTATTTGCAGTGACAGTTATGGTAATTGGTCTGTCCTTTGAATAGCACTGAAATAGCAAGTCCAATAATACGTCAGCATGTGCAACATACTAATAAGTATTTAAGGATTGTAATCCACTTCTGCTGTTGCAATGGTCTCGTGTGACTTTGGTTTTCCAGTCTGACTGTTGGTCTCCAATTACTGACATTGGAATTACAGTGCATGACAAAATGAGAATATTTGTAGAAATCGAAATCAATTTGTCAACATAGAAAGAGAAAAAAAGAGACCATGTTTTTCCATAAGAATGAAATGGATCTGAGAATTTTCTTTACACATTATGACTGCAAATATATGGGATAGAGAAGCCAGAACATACTTCTTTACCCATTTTTTCTTGTATCAATAAATGGAAATTCAGGAGAGGTAAATTTTTCTATCATTGCTTGTCAGTATTCCAGCATTGAAGCCACCATCCAGCTTAACCATTTTTCACTCCTATTAGACTTCATGTGCTGGAAAATTTCAGCAGATAACCAAATGCCGCATATTCTGTAACTGCTGTTCTTTATTTGTGGATAATTTGTTGAATCCAACCATTGGTTAAAAGGGTTTGAGGTTCAGCTGTTTGGCTGAACTGACATGAGGCAGATGATATGACACACCGGAGAACACGCATTCATATTTCCAATTGCCCTAAGTTTTGAATTACGAAGGTTATGTTGTAATCTCTTGGCTGACTGAGCCGCAAGCTTACTTACAATGAGATCAATACATTGAAGCATTTCCATTTCAATTCTCATGTACTGTATACTCAAACAACAGTTTTTGTTTGTTTGTATGTTTGCTTGTTTGTATGGTTTTGCATTTCAGTGGTGAAAAACACACTAGAATTGTATTTTTTCAGCTTGAAATATGGTGACTCCAAAATTTAACCAAAAGTGAAACGTGTTTATGCGCATTTCCACTTAAGCTATGAAAAAATTGCATCAGAGTGCCACCACGTTCGTGGAACAGGGAGAGGCACATGAAGCTTCATTCGCTGAGAGAACGGAGCGCCTCCCTCACACAGATCCCTCTACTTCAGTTATGAGAGCAGCCTAAAGGAGTAAATCTTGTCAGTTATTGGCCCAACAGGGCAATTCCACAATTAAACATACACTGTGTGTAGCAGATGGAAGATACATTTCTGCAACACATGTATCTATACAGGTGTACACATACACAAGATACATTGTGTACGAACTTTATCAGTCACAGGCTCATAAAGGCTGTCAAGTGAAATGAAAGACATACACAACTTACATATTAAGATTTAGTGTTGTACATTTTCTTATAATATTTATTAACAATAGCAAAGACAAAAAAAAACGTATGGGCGTGAATAGAATTAACATACAAATGCTGCTTGCCACCTGTACAGCAAAATATCAAAACATTTGACCATGTCTTGAATGAGACCTGCTGAATAAACGCAAAATATCTATCATGTGGACGGGGAAAACTCAAGTATTCACAAAATTTGTGGAAAATGTCCAGCTGTTCAAAAATAGATTTGGTGTTGTAAATTCCATAACTTGCTTTATTTTGGGATTGTGTACAGAATATGAGAACAACTAAATGGTTAAACTGAGGGCTGAGATATGTCCTAACATTTGTAATACCGGTGGAGAATATCACAAAATAATGTTCAAGTATATAAATGAAGTAATCACTAACATGGAATTTGTGTTCTGCAATTGATGTTCTAGTCAGATCGTATTTTCGAGTATGTACATTCAATATGCGCTGCAAACTGAGCAAAAGTAAGTTTTAACATCCGACTGATTGTTATCTATGACCACAGTTCCAGTGGTTTCATGTGACGTTTTGGTTTTCCTGTCCTTCAGTCTGACTTTTGTTTTCAAGTCTCCCTTGGGAAGAAGATACAATTTCTTTTGGCCCACAGAAAAGAAACTGTGGTCCTCCATAAATCATTGTGATAAGGTGAGGCAACAGCGCTCTTAAACTTGAATTTTTACATTAAAATCCACATGTGAGACACATTGAGATGAATTGTGTGAAAAAGGTGCCGTGGGTCACTCTGGGGACACCGTACGAGGTGTAGCGTAGCGCTGTTTGACGCTTTCCCCGGGAGCAGGGAACAATAGGCGGAACCAGCTGCTGTGGGAGTTGTTGTGACATGGTAGAGAAGCTGTTCACAGTGGCCCGGCTCAGGGCGGATGCTGAAGTACGTCAGCTCTCCCACAGTTTATCGCAGCACAGTTCTGCTGTGCCATAGACCAGCGGCCAATCTACTGCTGGCAGTGAAAGGTCAGCCTTGATCGCAAGGCCTTGTTGTCTGTGGCTGTAACTGGTGCTGGACAGGAGGAGGCACAGGATGCTTTGGAAAGGAGGGAATGATCAGCTCAACACATCGACCAAGCAGCAGAGAAGCAGTTTGAGTCTCAAGTGACAAGTTTTTGCACTGGACAATTGTCTGCTGAGTGATAAATTGAAAAAAACACATTTTAGATGTTGTTACTATTCCACTCAACAATGCATGGTCCATTTTTTTTTCCTATTATCATACCGCAGCTGTGTGTAAGGTTACCATCAAATTGGTTTGAAATATTCAGCCAGTTCGAGCAAAAACAGGTTTTATTTGGGAAGGTGCTTGCGGTGGTTTGGCGACACTTGAGTTGACATTCCTCTGACTTTGCTGTGGTATTGAAGCGCATTACGTTCATTTACATCACTTTTGTAAATTTTTCAATGCAAATTTGCCAATGTTGCTTTTGCTAAGTACAATCACCCCAGGGACTGTGGAATCAAAATGTTTTCTTCACCTCATGCACCTGTTCGCTCTTCTCTTGTTTCATTTCCTTCATTTCACATTCAATGCGAGGCGTTGATATTAGTAGTAGATGTCACGTTGGCTTCTAATCATACCTCATTGTAATGTAACACTTCAGCAAATATTTTGATTTATTCTAACGCCTCCGCCACACGTTGCTCTCAGAAAAACACAGAATCACTGTGCTCACATTAGGGATTTTCATTAATGCGAAAAATGACAAATAAAAACAAAAACACAGCTGGTCCAGACCTGTTTGTTCTCTATTGCTCGTGTGTTTTTCTTCCGTCACTCAGGGCTGCTGTTGCAGGAAATTTGCAGGAGGATCTGAATCCGGCTCTTCTTTCTATCTTTTTCCTGAAGGTAGGAAGTCCCACTGTATATTTAGATCACAGCTGTCCACTGTGGAAATATTCAAGGCCCCAAGCGGCCCGTAGTAGGTGAGAGCAACCAAACAAATGCATAGGGCTGAGAACTTATTAATTGTTGTTAACACCAAAGTGACACTATATACACACACACACACACACACCATCTTAACACCATCCTAACAACAAAACCCTAACATCTCCTCGTTGGGTTAGTCAGCTAGGGATTTTCTTGTCAACATGTATGCCAAAGTGCTCATTTACAGGAAAAAAGACACACTTCTCGATCGAGTTTTGAAAGATTGTTGTTTTCCCATTACTGCCTTAAATCTGCCCCTTCACCACTCTATATCCTCCAGCTCCAGGAATACCCAGAGTTCTGCTTGCCTCCACTCTACCCTGACCTCACGAATATCCAGCCAGCTGTCATGCAGCTCGCGTGAAACAGCTGTGTGTGCAAGAAAGGGGAGTGTGACAGACAGGAGACAATAACTGTTGGCGGGCTGACGTCCGTTTTTAGCCTCTACTGACCAGTTTCCAGTGTCATCCAAAGATTCCAGAGTAGCAAAAAGGGCAAGGGGGGAGGCTCGGTCGCTGCATGACAAGCAAAGTGCAACTTGACACTCCATCAAAGAGCTTCTGGATACAACATTTTGGATCACTCCTCACTATGATGTTTTTAAGGTTACTGAGGGTTGGATGGATCTTCCTGTGATTGTCTCCCTGCTACCCCTGTTTCCATGACTAGGCAAAAATACTATGCTGGCACACAATTAACATCTTATGCTGTAGTTCAACTAAATCAATAAAGAAGTTGGTCTTATTGACATAGTTGTGCCTGTTACCCTCATCTATCCTGAAACATTTTCGTAGTTCTAATTCAAGTTTGGATCAGTTGCTAGAGAACCAAACTTGTCACAAAATCTAAACCAATTTATTTGCAACATAAATCAAGTTTGAATTATTGGTTTTGGGACAACTAAACTCAGTCTGAACAATATTTTGTTACATTTTGCAAATCGTTGGGTTGATTAAGGAGCTGTTGGGAATTCATGGGGAGAAAAACGGGTGCAAATTAGCTCTCCTGCTCAGCAGGTAGATGTTGAATCATAACAATGGGATTTGGTTCAACCTTTCGGTTGTTTTATGCAAGAGGGTTCTCAAGTGCTTTTTTATTGGCTGTGAAGCTACGATATTCATTCTTGAGGTTGTGTGGTGAACTGCAGCCCTGCATGGATCATAAATTCGTCTATTGTGTAGAGCTTGAGAGAATTGTTGAGTGAGGGCTGAGATGCCATAAAGCACAGGTGTCAAATTCTAGGCCTGCGGGCTATAGGTGGCCTGCAAGCGCTTGAATGACTGTTTGAAAATTAGTCTATCCTTAATTTAGGCTTGAATTAACCCACAAACTACATCTCCCACAATGCATGTGGATCATGTTACTCACAAAGTGATGGCAGTTGTCAAGATTGTTGACTTATTTAGTGATTATTGTTAACTGATTGTTACTCATTAATGAAAGAAATTTGTGATAACACAGCAAATACCTGAGATATTTTTACATCTATGCAAATGCGAATGTAACATCTCTAAGTTAACTTAAGTGAAATAAACAGTCAATATTAAATATTTCTTAATGAGTAGTTATATTTTTCATCCAACTACGTTGATACCTCCTTTATAATTTCAATGTAGGCTACATCTGGTCCCTTGAGGGCAACTGCGATGCTGATGTGGCCCTCAGTGAAAACTGCTCAGACACCCCTGCTTTAGAAGATAAATCCAGTTGCAGCCTCTGAAGTTCCATCTGGATACAAAGGATGACCGACCATCTCCACAAAGGCACAATAACATTTGTTGTTGAGGCAAGGGAAACAGATTACACATTATCAAACATATTGACCTCCAGATGTGAATTCTTAGAGGGTTATTGGCAGCGTTTGTGGATGACAACCAAAGCTCATTATTTCAGCATCAAAGTCAGCATTGTATGCCAATATCCGCCTTTATATCTGCAATAAAGATCAGAGGAAGAAAATTGAGAAATATCCTGGGAGATGCAGACAAAGGAAGACTTATAATCAGTTTAAACACTGGGTCGCAGGGGTCAAACAGGTGAGGCATCGTAAGATTACAGGTCAGCTCTAATTTGTAAGATGAAAACTCTGTCTTCAGTCTTTGTGTCACACTACTTAAGGACAAATTACAGCAGAGAATCTGAGCAAAGTGTATTGGGCATAGGCGCAGGAAATAGGCAAGAAAATGATTGTTTGATTGAAAGCAAACTATAAAGTTCATGTTGTGAGGAAAGTCTGAATGCTTGGTTATTGTATATTTTAATTTGGGCCAAGTGGCAAACTACAAACGATCTGCATCAATCTGTTCCAAAGGGACACTTTCTGGATTCACGTTGACAAATTGAAATATCTGCATGACACAACAACAAATGTGGGATTACAAAGAATGTCAACAATATTAGATTTTGGTTTAGTCCAGTCCGACTAAATGTCATGAGATGATCCCAAAAAGATCTTAGTTTGACTCCTAATATTTAGTAATTTTTTTTCTCCACAGATTTGTCCCTCGATCAATCCTACACTCTCACACTGAGCCTCTTGAGCTGAGGAGACAAACATCTCTATTGATGGCAGGTAGACAGGAGCTCCTCTCATTCCTGGTGTTATCTTACACTGCATCACACAAAATCAGACTTCTTTAATGTGCCATTTTGTGAAGATGTGAATGATTTCGTAATGGAAACCAACACATGTCAGTGACTCCATATTGACACTTTAATGTCAAGTTTTGTCTAATACGGTGATATGTTTTTCTGAGGTATGTACAGTAAATAGATTGTGTGATTGTGACTTTTTTTCTCTATTTCTTTCCCCCCGAAGTTTTAACATTGTACACTCATCAAAGCAGTTTAACACAACCAATTCAATTGCATATCAAATGAATTATCAGTGTTAAAACGCTGTGGTTAATCATGAATCCCACCGAATTAGGTGAGGACACCACCTTAATCATATATTGTAAAGGTCATTTAAAGCATAGTGACCACCTATACTTGCGTACGTTTTAAAGTTATTTAAAGCAACCCCAAATCCCACTCATTCTCAGCTGTTTAAGCATTTTGTTGAATAAAAACAATTTGGCAAGGTGACCTGTGAGTTCAACTATCAATGTGAGGAGACTGACATCAGCAAGAGGAAACTGTGAGAAGAAGTCAAATGTTATGGTTGAAACTGCATTGTTATTGTAGGAGCAGAGACCTCTCAGAGAAAACTGGAGGCAGAGGAGGAGCAAACAATGGCTTATACTTAAACCATCGCTTATGGTTACTGAGATCCAGCTCCTCTGGGTGTTGATGAATTCCCCTCTGAGGGTGCCATGGGTTCCAAGGATTCCTCTGCTGGAGGGGGTTTACTATGACTTAAGGGACCAACCTGTACAGCATGTACTGGTGTGTTTACATATATAAAGAATCTTCTTTCATGGTTATACGTTGCTTTGAAAAGAATCAAATCCATCTTATATGTATTTCATATTCATGACAGTACAGCAACAAACTGTAGTTAAGTTCAAGAGTGAATTTAGACATGCAGCAATCCGTCTGTGTCCTGATGACGACGCAGATAAAGGCTAGAATCACATCGAAGACTGTGTGCTTACCAGTCAGCAACACACTGCTGGTTGCTATGGAATGATAAGAGCGTGAATAAAATGGCTGTGGCTGAGGACTAATAGCTGAGGCATCAGGCCGGGTGACCTGATGCAAACACATAGACACACTTAGACACACACAAAGCACCATTAGCGTCGATAAAAAGCTAGGGCTTGTCAGTATTAATCACCCTGGCCTGTTATTGTGAACACTCCAGTGAAAATGTGTACATGTACACATCTAACAGCAGGTTTGTTCCCATCAGCCCATCAGGTGCCACCTCAACAAAGGAAGGGAAAGAAAGTTTGATTTTCTGGTCACATCTCAGGAATATTTTTGTAAATCTCCATTGTGTCCTCAATTGAAGAAAACATTGTGCAACTAATTGTGTAACTAATTCAGTTCCACATCTAAGATCTCATGTAATCTTATCTAATTACGTTCATACTATAGACTAACGAATGCACTGAATATTGAATACAAACTGCACTTGGCACATCTGTTATTCAACACTCGCGAAGATATTTAATTAGTACTGTATGTGTTGGGCTCACTTGGGCAGAATACGCTGAAGTGCACCTATCTTTGAAAATATTACTACTAAATGACATTTCTGAAAGTTCAACAAACAAGAAAATCAGACAACACTATGGCACAGATCCAGAAATGTAGAACAATTTACCCTCTATGTCCCGGGCTAAAGTGCACTGATTGCCTAACAAACTCATTATTAGTTCCTTTCATTTATCTTCACACATTTTATTTTTTTGAATATTACATACTTCACTCTGGTCACCGAGGCTTACTCTCACTCTGCTCCCAGTATCCTCCCCAGTCAACGGTATCTGAGGTATCTCAGGTGACTATGAGCCTACTGCTGATGTGGTTGGTTGTTAGCATGCTCCCATTCCAGGCTTTGTGTCCATAGCAACGACTGGTCGCAAAGGGGGTGAGAGGAGGGAATCGGTGGGGCTGTTGCTGGTCTCAGGGTGAATAACATTGAAACATCAGTCCACCCAGAAACGTAATATTACTACGATGTCATAATACATCAGTGCTATCTAATGTATTATGACATCTTCTCATTTATGAATTAGCACGAATGTGCTGCTGCAAGAGGCATCACAGGTTCATCACAGGATGAAGGCAGAGAATAACAGTGTGTCACACCTTCAAAAGAGAGACATCATTGTGTGTTATGGTGTTTAGGAAAACTTGGCACAAGTTGATGCAGATATACCCAAACTCACTTGAGAGCTTTTTTTGGCAAACACAAACACAGAGTTTTGTGTTTGGGTTTAAGTATGCCTTGATTAATTATGTGAACTACAGAATATGTTAGGTAAGCATGCCCACACATATATTTCCATGACAGAGGGGGAAAAAAACATGCCATTGCTGATATATCTTGCCATTGCATTTGATTTTCAATCTTTTATCATAAACATCTGCACCATTTTAAAAGATGACACTACACTGATACATGTGTTGGCATGTAAGTCTTTGGCCAGTCTGTAAACCACAACAAATTATGTCATTAAAGGAGGAGAATATTATGCCATGAAAGAAGATAAAATGATTTGTTTGGTCCCCCAATGACATGGGTGATATATTCTTACGAGACAATAATAACATAAAAGAAGATAACAATTTATCATATCCTCCAAGAGCAAGGATGATTATCCATACTGTTGACCAATTAATGGGTAGAGCGCAATGTTGAAGCTTGGTTCAAGAAAGAGAGAAATCTAGGTAAGTAGGTGGGTACTTTATTGAGACCCCAGAGGCTTAGACAATGTTACAGAAACAAAGGTAGCAGAGCACTAAACAAGAATAGAGAATAGAAGAAATATGAATACTTCAACATAAAAACTGTGACTGAGAAACTATTGGAAACCAGCTACAACTCAAATATAAAGATGCAATCGCACTTGCGAATACCATACAGTACACTCTGTACGTACAACATACAGAAATACAGACTACATACAGAAATGTTTATCATAGTAGTGTGGTATAGAAACACATTACCAAGCAACAATATTCATGCAAAAAAAGAATACCAGAGACGCCATTTGCGTTGAGAATACTGAGGAGGAGGTATAACAAAGTCAGAAGGAGTTGTCTGTGGGCCTAGAAAAAATGTATGATACACCAGTACTACACAAGTAACTACATTACTGTATGAGGAAAAGTGAGGAGGGGCATAGAGGTATTCTAAGTTAGGGGACATGAATAAGGGCAGCGAGACAATGGTGAGGTGTGCAGTCAGAGTGGCGAATGGGTTCGGCCCAAAGATGGGGCTACAACAGGAATCAGCTCTGCAGTGAGGGGAGGAGGCAACTAAAGACCCTTGAGAAGTAAGAAGGTACTGTAGGTAGGTACACCAAAGGGAGAAGAGGAATGAAGGTCAGCAGGAATGAGACAGAGTGAGAAGTGTATGAATGGGAGGGGGCTAGCTATTTGTTTGTTAGGGTTACCAATCCCTAAAAAAATGTTACGGTCATTGCAACGGTTGCCAATCTTTTTGAGATTGAGGAATACTTCATGGGCATTGAGTAGTACGAAGGGCAAGCAGGACCTGTTTAATCCAAAACTCCTAATAAACAAAATTGCTCTGATCATTTTTGTATTGTAAGAATACAAATAATGATAATAGTAATGATGGTAGTAAACCTATGTGACGATACTGCTCAGATGTGTTTATTTTCCCCCACATTTTTATACCTACGTACCTCGTGGGTACCATTGGTGGTCCTGGTGGGTGCACATATTCCCACTGGCACAACATTGGTGACCCCCGATCTACTGATAGATTTATTCATTTCTTTACCTATATGTATACATTTGTATATAGCGTAAAAGTGTGTGTATGTCATACAGAAATAAAATTGTGTATACAAGACATATGTTGTAAATGTGCATGCTGTATTGAATACTACATACATAACATAACACCTGCATCGCTTACATATACCTTCTTAAAATAATTGCCTAAGTCATTTTTTTTCAAAAATATTCTTTTTTGCATAAATCATCTCTTCATGATGCTGGCCACCTCTGGTAAAATTGCCTACATCCTCAATTAAACAGATCATGCCATTCTACAAAGACAATATATCATCATATAATTTATTCAACAAATGGTTCAGTTTTTTGTGTTTTGAAATTGCAAAAAATGACTTGGGCAATTATTTTAAGAAGGTGACGATATAGAAAGCTTATTATCTCCATTTTTGCTTTGCTTATTGTAGACATGACAAGGCAAAGGACTAAGGCACAAATTGTGATGGAATACAGGTGCTTGTACAGTTTAGAAAAGGCTTTGCTAGCACAATGGAGCACTCTAGACTGGCAAGGCTGCAATGAAAAATATCTGTGAGTCAGTCACGGATTTGACTCTTATCATCTCCCAGAGCCACAAAAGAGGCTGGTCCGAAATCTCTCCCCAAGTGATGATTTTGAAAAGGTTGATGGCCCACTAAATGCAGAGGTTCTTCGTCTCAATTGTTGAGCGATGTTGCCCCTGAGAAAACAGCTAAAACAGTTTCCTGCTAAACATAGGCCATCCTCTTCCTGCATCATAGCTTACACCAGAAACATCCTGTCGGAACTATAAATGCCTCATTCAAATAAGGACTGTCCCGGTCTGGCTCTGAACTTCGGAGAGGTTCTTGCCCCTGAGAAACCGACAGTTGCCCTGGGCTTGGTATTGTGGCTTTGGTTGGTCAGTGGTAGGTAGATAGGTACTTTATTGAGCCATTGATCTTGTGATCCAGGAAATGTAAAGCCCCAGAAGCTCAGAGAATGTTACAGAATACAGGAACAGAGAGCTAGACATTGAGATAGCATGCATCAGCATTATCACCTGTGGTGCCTTTTGGTCCTCAAAAATATATAAATATGAGAAATACTTGAAAGAATTTGACTTCCAACAAATATAACCCAGCCTTTTTGACTATATAATGGACTACATAGTCACATTGCACTTTGAACACACTGAAAGGACCCTATCATATTCAAGAAAATTCCATTATGACGCTGACAGCAATGGTGAACGCCAGCTATACCTCGATCATTGATACAACTGAAATCTTATAACATGATGAGTGGAAACTTGATATATCTTATCAAATCTCGGGACACATGAACGACTATGCCGAATGATTTAGTAGGTAGGTAGGTAGGTGGGTAGGTAACAACTTTATTGATGCATTGTTCTGGCCATCAAGGAAATTAAAGGCCCTCTCAGCTCAAAGTGACACAGAAAGGCAGAGGATAACTAAGCAATAAACAATATGCCATACGCAATAGGAAGAGAGCTAAACATTATGTGTATGGAATCCTCCATCATGGCCATGAGTGTGCCAAACATGGTTTTCTCTAAATAGTCCAGCCTCCTCCCATCACGAAAATATGAATAGGTGATGCCTCAATGTCCCTATGAGTGAGCATGAGTGTGAATGGATACCTGTCTTTGTAAGGCCCTGCAATGGACTAACAAACTGCCCACGGAGTACCAAGCCTTCTTCCAATGACAGCTGGGACCTGCTCCAGCAGACCCCTTGTTAGGTCTTGGATGTCCCTGACTATGAATGAATGAACAGAATTTCGTGGGCAAGCCAGACAATCAAACACACCCCCTCTCACTCTAATGGACACTTTGGTATCTCAGACAAAATCGATACATACACTAGAAGAACATGCAAACTCTACATAGAAAGGCATCTGCAGGAAATCGAAATAGAGACCAGAGGCAGAAATATACAGTATTAAATATACTTTGATCACTCTGAGTAGAGAAAGTAGCGAAAGAAAGTAGCATAAAGCTTCAATATTTATTCATGAACTTGGTACAATCAAAATTTACAGGCAAATATGACAAAAACTGTATGGCAATATGGTCATTAGACACAACTTTTGCAGTATTGAGTCACCACAAATCATATTTACTGTCAAAATTTCACTGCGCCATGTTCCACTGTGTGTTCAGGTTAAATATGACCCAATAATTCCCATGTGTTAAATTGGTGCAGCTCTCCAGGCTCTGGTTGCTTCGCCTAACCCTAAACACACCCACATCTCTTTGTCCCACCCGCTGTGCTTCTATTACTGCTGAGGTCAAAGATAGATAGTGCATGTGCAGGGGTCAAAGGCGTCTAATCTAGGCAAAGCAGTCATGACCTCAAAAAGAAACTCTGACCAAAATTGTCACTTAACTATGTCTGGCATGTTTAAAGTTATATTTGATATTAACAAGCATTTGGCTCGCCTCATTAATTTAAGCCTGTCGGGGCCTCCAGTGTGTCACCCACAATAGGCAGCACGCGCTGTGTTGCTGCTGCTGCTGACACTGAAAGGACAAGAACATCATCTTCATGCCAATCAAGCCTGGACATGTCAGAGGTGCACAAAAGTCATTCCGTCATAAATATCCAATTTTGTTTATCTGTAAAGGATTTGAAAGTGTCTCAGATAATGTCTAAATTATTGAACTTGACAAGGAAATGGGAGTGACAAATGGGTTAATTTCACAGAAGATTTTTTTATGTTTTGGTATAGTGTTATTGATCATTCCTGAATAATCTTGCACCTTGTTAAATGTGGGATATGCTTAGAATGGACACTATATAATGGACACACTGTATAATTACGATTCATCAGGAGTGTCATCACCAACACGGCAGATTAGGCAATGCTCTCTTACCTCAGACAACCAAAACCACTGACAGGATTTATGATGAAATCGATAAAAAACATGCGTCACTCTCTACACATCTGTTCATCCACGTTAGAAACAAACCGGAAGACAACGCAGTTTGTGGGACATCCACGTCATGCCTCAAGTGGTGTTAGTAGGGCAATAGGTGGTCAATCTTGCTATCTCATCTCACCAGTTGAGTCATAACTTGAAACCATCAGTTTATGCACTTCTGCTCATTGCAAAAACTCTCAGCCCACTTTTAATTTCATTTGTTGACAACACAGACAAATAAAGGCACTAAGCATCGGTGTAGTAAACAAACAATGCAACTGAAAGCCTGGCAGAGTTGGTCAGTCAGGAAAAAGTAGGAGTGTTGGAATATTAAAGGTTCTCTCATGGCAATTTCACTATTTGTTGTCACTGTGGCAGATGTTAGAATGCAGGAAATGATTATCTTGTGTGTCAAAGAGTTCTCGTGTGATGCCAGAGCATTTGGCTGGATTCTGTCAAAATTTACTGACTCAGTGAACAGATAAATTATGTTATTGCATTGATTGTTGTTTGCTTTTGTTTTGTGTGCGTAGGTCCTTTTAGAGTTGTTTTCACACAGGCATCTAAGCAACTTTTGTCAAGCCATTTTCAATCCTCCTTTGTTGTTGTTTTGTCTAGAGCAGCAGGGGCCTGTGTTAAGGAAGAAACATTCACTGCAGAAAACCAAACCCACAAAAGATCACAGGAGCCAAATCTGTCTAAAACCTGGGTTTACCAGAGGCTGTGATAAAAAGCTGAGTGTCCGGTTTTATGGTAGAATGCCCGTAAGTTTTTGGCGATGTAAATAGTCTTTTTTTGTTGATTCATTGTTGCGCCCGCTAATATTGTAATAATTTACTCTTTTTAGCCAATACATCGAATAACATTCACGAAACGAACACACCTCATTGTCTCTGAACTCAAGTACTCACTTCCTCCATGTTGTTTCTTCACACTATTTCAAGTGACTCCTGCTTTTTTTCATTACTTTTTAAAATCAATCTGGTCATTGTGTACCTTTCCCTTTTGCTTCCTTGATTTCTTACCAAATAAATAATTTTGGTTGTCTTTCGAATTAATGCAAACAAACACAGAGATATGGTACATATAGTACATGCATACACAAACCTACATGAAATTCAGACGACTGGGCAAACAACAGCTCACTGACAAGTGTATTAGTCAAAAAAGTAGACTGAGGCATTTAAAAACTTTGAAAAGTGTAACAATGAGTCAGTGTTTATATCAAGGGATGACCAATCAACTCTCGCTGGAAGTTGAGGGCCAATGAAAAGATTTCAAGGTCAGAGGTAAGAACAACACAAATAATCATGATGAACCATTTATGTTTTATTGCAAAAAGTGCATCTAATAGAACAATAGACTGCACAAAAATAAAGTTACTGTTATTCATTAGAAAATCTGTACATTCCTTTGTTTTTGCAGGACATTTGGAAGACTGATGGGCTACTACATGTGCACCGTTCCTACAGTACATCATTACTACAGTACAAGGGCTATAGAGCCTGTGCGCCACCATTTTGTCAAGATACACAATATCAATTTACTGCATGTTAATGCAAGGAGGTGTGCAGTCCACTTGCTTGAGGTCACATTTTGGCTTTGAACTACACAAACAGTCTCAAGTAAAATTTACTTTTTACAATCAAGGATGCCCAAATGGTATCAATAGTAATTATAGTGTGTAGTGTGCACACATTGACACATGAGTACAGCTAACGTGATGATGCCTCAAGCTTGATCAACAATGTCTGTTGGTGCCTTGTTCCTCATCATCAACTGTAATTTTTTCAGATTTTAAGACCTGAAGCTACTCACAAAAAACAATGACGGCTTACTTTCTGCAACGAAGATAATCTGCAGTGGAGTCAATACAAGAAAAATACAGATGCATAGAAAACCAGTAATGTGTATATAGCCGTCACATTCAGCACATGAAATAGGTTGACTGATGGATGTTGTATATCCATGTTAACCTTTAATTAAAAATGATTTCAGGGAACATATATGTATATTACCGGGTTGGTTAGTCTTAGACATCTGATGCGTCACATTGTCTTTCACTTTGGGCGTCAGGGCCAAATTATATCCGATAATGTCTGATTCAGGTTCTGTTTACTTGACCTGAACACATTACTGGTATATCTGTTAATTCAGAATTTGATTGATTGCCAATGGTAATGTAAATGTGACAATTCGAGAATCTAGTGTTGACACAACTCAGCTCCTAACACTGTGTAAAACAAGACAAAATACGACATTTGAACCAATATCTGAACCAGTTCTTCTTTTCTTAGCAAATATAAAAAGATGTAGCTAGTGTAAAAACCTGTCAAAGTTCTGACACATTCTCCTGTTTGCCTCTTCCTGACTTAGTGCCACTATGCTGAGATGGCTCAGTTAGTCAATATAAAGGATTATCTGTACACTCTTTGGTTTCTTCTGTCTGTACCAGTCAAAATAGGTATTGTAAGAAATACATTACTATAATAACAAATGAAAAAAAACACTCTTTGGCATTTATTAAACATTAAACAATGCAATATTATAGCAGCACTTTTAAGAACATTCAAGGAAAATTCTCACATCCCTTGTTGTGGTTTAAATTAGTGATTTACATCAATACTACCCTGCTCTGCGCCTTGACTTAAACAGACATGCTTCTACTAGTTTGACCAGCAAGGAACACTCAGCTCTAAAAGAGTATGCAGAGTATGAGCTTTCATATAATGTTATACAATTCATAGTTTTGGTTTTCATTGAATTAATCTGTATCTGGTTACCTGCAATGCGTTTTGTGTACAATATCACACAATGAGACCTGCTCACTGTCAAATGTCCTGCTGTACCTTGTCTGCTCTGCGCATGCATTTGAAAATCAGCACAACGTTGTCCTTCAAACTTTGTAAGTTATTATGAGACCAAAAACACACCTTTGGATGGTCCATCAAAATACGCCCCTGGTAAAGTGTCAAAATGAAATATTTCATGTCAAACTCTGAGGGCATTTTGATCATTTGTTTTCATTTATGGACAAATGTAATCTCATCATATGAGAACACACATGTAAAAACACGTCTTACAATTATTTGTGTTCACCCATTTTGCTGGTCAGACCAACAGAGACATGCCTGCAGGTTTTAAGTCAAAACAACAGGCCCCTCCTGTTGTCAGACACTTTGCACACATTCATGGGGACTTAATGGAGAATTCTTCCTGCAGTATGCACATGGTTCATAGTGCTGCATTTTTTTATGCTGTATGTATTAAAGCTCAAGAGACTCTAACATACATGTCCTCAACAACCCCGTCCTCTTTCCACAGAAGTACCATCAGCTTGAATGTGTCCCCCACCAAAGGCCCATTTGGGCTCTGGGTGCCTCTGCAAGTGAAAAGTGATTCTCAAATCTCTCCCATGAGGTTTGATGTCTGCCTGCACGGTCATATTTCAGATTCTCGTCTCAGAGGCCTTGGCTCTGGAGGCACAGTGGCTTGAATATGTTCAATATCTAGGATATTGTCTGTATGGGTGATGTCAGGTCCAACGCTTCCCCCATTCCCTTCATCTGTGTCCTCTTTGTTGTCCAGCGCCATTTCATTTTCATAGCAGAAGGAGTTGGAGTTGGATAAAATTAACTTTTTCTCTGCAAGATCTCTGGCGCTGCAAAGTGGCGTACTCGGCACTTCATATGTCTTATGGAAACGAGAATAGTCCACCTTGTAGTAGTTCTTCTCCTCGAAGAGCACTGGCTCGAAGCGATAACCCCAAAGGATCTCGCCAGCGACATATGAACTACGGCACTGCGTGGTCATCGCGGTGGCCTCAACCATTCCCTCCAAAATCACAACAATTTCAAAGTCTGAATTCTCAAGGTCGTGCTTGCTCATCTCGTATAAAGGGCTGTCCTCGTTGATCTCGTGAACGATGGTGATGGGCGAGACCAGAAAGATGCGGTCAACTCCACTATCAAAACCGACATCTATATCCACCTGGTCAAGGGGGATGTATTCTCCCTCTGCTGTTGTGCGGGATTTAAGAAGCTGTGCTCGCACATGTGCTTCAACCAGGTGGCTTTTCCTCAAGTTGCCCACACGCCACATCAGAGAGAGTTTGTTGTCTCGCATGGCGACTGTAGCATTGTGACTGAAAACCAAGGTCTCATTCCTCTTCTTGGGCTTTGCCATCTTTGCCATGACAGCACCGATAATGAAGGCATCTATAATGCAGCCTACAATGCTCTGGAGGACTACCATGAAAACAGCAACAGGGCACTCGTCGGTCACGTATCTGTAGCCATATCCAATCGTAGTTTGAGTCTCGATAGAGAAAAGGAAGGCAGCAGTAAAACTGCTTACATTGGAGACACACTTCTGGGCGTTGCCTTCCAAGTCTCCATGGAATATGGCCACCAGCCAGAACACGCAACCAAAGAAAAGCCATGAGAGCAGAAATGCAAGGCAGAAGATGATGAACATCCACCTCCAGCGGACATCCACGCATGTGGTAAATATGTCGGCCAAGTAACGCTGACCCTTTTCACTCACATTCACAAACTGCACGTTGCAATGTCCGTCTTTTTTGACAAATCTGCTCTGACGGTGGTGCCTTGTGTGCACCTTGAACTTGCCATTCCCGTAACCGTTAGGCACTGACATAGTGGCGAGCTTCATGCCGCCTTCATCTGATGACACACTGCTGTAACGGTCCGCCCGCACACTTCCCATCACCTCTGTCTGGGACGACTGTGCTGCTTCAGCTTTGGAAAACAGCTTGAGTTTCTGGAAAAAGCGTTGGAGAAACAGTTTTGAAACACTGTGGGGGGACCGCCTCAGATGAAATGGTAATAAAGGTGAGGTGGGCTATGAGCACCCTCCACCTCCACTGTCACCTAGACAGGTTGCTCAGGGTGGAGGTTGGACAGGTGACTCCTCTTTCAGTGTGTGTTGGGACCACATTCAACGTAATGGGCTACAACAGAGCAGAGACAAAAAAAAACTGTCAGACAAACCAGTTGTGCCAAATCTTTGTAACAACATGTGTGTAAAAACAAAGACAGGTCAGAAAATTGTAAATTCCAAAAGGAAAGAGAAACACTCCATTAGGTAACAGATCAAGTGCAATCAAACACATAATTTTGTGTACTCTGTTGTCAGGCAGAGTACAGCCTGGACAGCCACTAAATCACGGGGCTTTGCATACATAAACAACCACACACACCAACCCCGACAGGCAATAACAACAACTGACATACAATGCATGCTTATTTTTTTTCTTTTTCTTTTTTTGTAAACTGTGGGAGGACGCCAGATTCCCTTGAGAAAACCAGAGCAAACACACCTCTCAATAGTCTGTATGTCATAATGATTATTGTTATTTAGTAGGTGATGAGAAAAAAGAAGAAAACCCAACTTAGTTAAAAAAAAGTCTTTTCCAAAGTTCCAGACTATGACCTGCTTTCCCTCAAAGTGGACCCCACACCTATCCTCAGGTTTGAAGCAACAGTCCATGTGGCTTGTTGACTCTTGAGGAGTCCTGAGGGATTTCCTCCTCTCTTCGTCCCCATTATGGCCGTCCTTAGAGGAGGCTCAGTTCTCATTACAGTTCAATGCCTGCACTACACACACTAGCTGTCCTGGTAACACATCCTAACCTCACCCACTAGTCTGCAAGGATGCATGAGAGTTAAAAGGAAAGAAAGGCTGTGATGTAGAGAGGCTGGATAGACTGGATTGTGTAGTCTGTTATGTACAATTACATTGTACGATTTGCCACATCAGATGAGAGTAGCTCTAACTATATCCCAATTATGTTGTGTCATTCCACCTTATGTGTATTGTGACATCCTGATCTTTGAACTAAGCTGACAAATATCAATTGAGGGCCGTTACACCTCTGCGCTCTATGCATATACAGTTTGAATACTTTCATGCACTTTCCATTCCAGTGGGTGACGATAATGACAACCATGATGAAAATGTTACTTTGGTCAGTGTAATTGTCTTCTGGGAGGAGAGAAATAGCGCAGCACACAACACAGCAATTGCCTACAACAAATGCTAGCAGGTGCGGAGAGAGAGAGAGAGAGAGAAAGAGAGAGAGAGGGAGAAGGGGGGGGGCGATGCTCACTTCTATGCCATCCATCCACACTCCTCACACTTTCGCAGCATTAGCAGATTCTCAATTAAAATTTCAAGTACAGTGCTTCGCCTAATTCCGACTCTCATGTGATTTGTTTGTCTATTGTGCCGAATAGAGTCCTGCAAAAGTTTCTCTAAGCCAGACGCAGGCGTGACGTAAATGTGTTTAGTCTACATTGTCGACATAGTGTCTGCCATTTCTTTTTCAACTACGTTGTTTTTATCTTACAAAATGCCTTTGTTAACACATATCTTATATGCTACCGTCACGGGCGTACAAGATGCTTTGAGATATGTCTTAGTTTAGATTAGTTCAAGGTACCTGTTGCTCATCTGCAGGCCGGTTGGAGTCAGCGTGATGACATATATTCCAGCTGCTTTTGGCCTTGGTCCCGCGTGTATTGAGAAGTATTGGTTGGAGTGTGGGTCTCTGATGTGGTTTTGGACAGGCTGTCTCGACAATGTACGCGCTGTTGAGGTTCCTCAATCGAATTTAAACAGCGTGTACCGGCAAGCCCCGCCCCTCACACACATTCAGCCAATAGGAGGCCGGTGGGAAGACGCGCAATATTGCCCAGCCGAAATCAGGTTCATACCGCTTAATACCCAACGGATGAAATCACTATTTATATTCTATTGACCCGCGATTTGAGAGATATGTTTGAGAGATTAGATTGATGTCAGGTGGATTATCGTGTAGAATAAAGTAGAAATTATATGGAAAGCAATATTGGCATCATCTAGAATGAAGTAGATATTATATAAAAAGTTTTATTGAGACATATTTGTACATTTGTAAGCGTCGCATTTCAATCGGAAAAACGTTTACCTCAGTTGTAAAGTAAAGTAAAGTAAAGTAAATTAAAGCAATGGTCTCCACACCACATCATAGGTTAAATTTGAATTTTCATCTGCCTCAATACTGAGCAGGAACTGCAGTGAGTGTTATATAGTGTCAGATAGATACATAGATGTATAAGTTGTGTAATGTATGCATATATGTATATATATATATATGTATTTATTAAACACACTGACAATTACAGTGTTGATCACTTGGTGAAAACAATGAAAATATGTATACAACTGCTATATTACATTACCATTCCAGAACTGTCATGTCTTCACTATTAACACCTGCTACTGAAGCCAATCCGTCCCAAAACACATTGTCATTCATTTTGGAAAATATGATGATATCTGTTGTTTTCATACTTCTGATTTTTCCCCCAACAGTTGTATTAAAAACAGTTTTCCTTGGGAAGGAATGACTCATCCTATAAAGCCCTACATGCCTGTATTATGATATGACTGCCTTTCCCCACTAAGCTATCAAGTTGCCCAGGATGTTTAGACTATGCATCTGTTGCCCTATAATTTTAGGGCAGGCTGCATTTGTGTTCAGCAATGGGATGTGTCAGTACCACTGACTGATCATTTTCCCTGCTTACAAATCCATCAAAAACATAATATCACCATACCCACAAATTCAAGTTTTTCAATAGGCTTTTATGTTTATGTCTTATTTGTGTAGCAGCCATTGACAGGAGGACATCTAATGGCTTATTTATACAAACCACCTGTGTTAGTGACTTCTGCACATTGTATATTAGCTCTACATGGTCTATTTCCTGCAGTAAAGAGGCCAAGGCATGCAGTATCCACTGCTGCATGTGAGCCACAAGGTGGAGAGCTGGAGACTGAAATTAACCAGTGACTGGCCCCACAAGTGGAACCAACTGTCTCTCCGTGGAACTTGCAGGCGGTGCTGGTTTGGGTAGCAATCAGTAGTGGGGAAGTTGGCAGTAATAGTTTGTGTGTCCAAAAGAAGGTAAGGTACGTGAGGAAGGGGTAGTGATATGGCAGAAAATTGTCTGATTAACAAAAAATGGACACGTGTTTCACATTATATCAAGAGATGATCACTGCAGACTATTGTAATGTGCTTAATTGTATCCAATAGTTCAACACATGATACAAAAAGTAGCTTCATGCTGCAAAGTAATACCACAGCCTTCTCCCAAAGGGGTGATAGCACCCCCCGTGTTCAATTATTTAATAAAGTAATTCTTAAACTTGGCATTGTAAAATATATAGTGGCATCAGCTTCTGACAGCTCACAATATTAGATTAGATAAGTGTAGCACTGACTACATGCCTGGAGGTGTTTGTGTCTGTTCATAACTTTGAAGACATTCTCACTCTCACACAATCACACTCTTACAAATAACATCTTCCTGTTGGAGAAGGAGACAGAATCTTAAACGCGTCCATCTCGTCCACCAACTCCATCTCCGGCAATGATTTTGCAATGTTTTGGGCATTCCAGCATTGATTCAATAGCATTTTATGAGCTGTGTGCAGAGTAATTTTAATGCGGCACATATAAGAGGAAGACACAAGGTGACGATGAAAATTGTAAAAACGCTGGGTGTTGTAGTGCATGAATATATTAAGATATGTACTCATACTAAACCATAGCATTGATGGTCTTGCTGCTGGGAAGAGGGATCTCCATACCTCCCGCTGTACGCTGAACATTGTCATAAGCAACTTAAGATTAGAGCACCGAGAAGATGAGAGCATGAAGAAATTGACCTCAATACCTTTCCATCTCCATAATTTTTTCTGTTTTTATAAGGCCTGAGACAAGGTAATCATCACCATTTCAATGTTTGTTTACATATTATATTATTGTATATTGTACTCTTGGAAAATTGTAGATTCAGTAATAAAGCATATGGTGTCGGCAGGATTAAATCACCCTGATTGTGCCCATTGTTGAGTTGTTTTCTGTGAAGTTTAAGATTTAATGACCCTTACAATGACTTCCAACCTTTTCACATTACTTAACAACAAAGGTAAGTTTGTTGAGATTGATGGCAAAAACAGCAACTGTCATCTTTTAAATGCTACTTTTATTTACAATAATTATCGTAGCAACCATTTCATCGATTTGTCAACAAGATTGCAATATGTAATGTACAGATTACTGCTGTTGGATATTTTGGCCAAATGCCATTTGTGGATAACAACTGTGAGTATTGAAACAAGTGTATAAATAGCTAGCTTTATTCAAACTCATACAGCAAATATTTGTCAAGATGATTTGTTCAGTGTTGTTCAGTTAAAATGAATGTACAGACATTGTCCATTTTGTAATGTCTCCTGTAAGACTCTCCAGAACCATCAACCATTCACCCTTTCACAAGTTTTTTTTTCTTAATCAAGCATGAGTCATCAAGTGCCTAATAACAGTTGACATCCATCTCCTGCTTAATGGCAAATAAAGTTAGACCCAAGTCAAAATGGCTGTTCTTTATATTGATGTGAAGTGAGGGGAGGATGGAGAGGCCGTGCCTCACCTGGCGTCATTGAAAGAAAAAAAAGAAAAATGAAAAACATTTGAATAGTTAGATTAATCCAGTGATTTGCACTGTAAAGTTAACATAAGCCATTAACTACCGCTAATCAAATGGTAATAAACTACTCTGTAGGGTTCATATGTTTGTAAATCAGATTGTGATGAAGGCAGTGCCTCACCAGCTGTGAGCCTCACCGTACATCACTGGCTCTGTATGAGATACTGTATGTGTTCAAAGGTGAGTCGGCGTGTCAATATCATGACCTCTGCTAACCGCTCTTAGCTACTACCTGCAGTAGTGTCAAAAACACAGTTTAGAGGGATTGTTTACTATTTATGCCTACTCCTCAGATCATTACATTACATCACAGGTGTCAAACTCAAGGCCCTCAGGCCAAATGGAGCCCGATGCCTTTCAACATAAATCTCTCTCATTTATGCATTGACTCAATCACTACATCTCCCAAAATGCACATGGATCATGTTACTAGTGAAGTGACAGCAGCT
>OMPJ01010070.1:0-16373 GCA_900312935.1 Carapus acus
CGGATCTACTTGCTGCACGGCCCATAAACATTGAAAGAATCCTTGATAAAGCAGAAGTGGATGAGTTGGCATCAATTCTTAATGCGTGCCTCTTCTGTGCTATGGTTGTGGAGCTGTGGGGAGGGTACACTGGACTCTCAAAAACACACACACACGCACACAAACTAAGTCCTCTTGGAAAAACACAGCCTCCAAGGTTTATATGCAAGTCCAGGAGAAGATATGAAGTCCACATCAAAAACAAACCAGCATATTAAAACATATAAACAACTTGGTACAGTGGGGCTTAGAATCTTCCTGGACCTTCCCAACAACACAAAATCAGCCAGCAGTTGCATTCGTGTTTCTAAGAGCCTTTCCAACCCAACACCAACTTCTGGCCCTAGGTTTAGGGAAGAGTTTTTCTTTGTCTAAACCTTTTTGTAAGCTTTTTGGAAGGGCAGCTCAAAGGATAGGTTTGCACTCGTCTAACAAAAATAACAGTCACTCCACTGCAGACCTCTGAGAAACAGGAAATGCTGTTGGAATAATAACATGAAAGCAAAGAGTGGTGAGGAAAGAGGAGTGGAAGTATGCAGAGAGAGATGGTGAGGATGCTGCAGGTGGAGGAGGAGGGGGAGGAGGAGGGAGAGGTGATTCATGGGATGGATTTGTCAGGAACCACAGGGGCTGTTTGAGGTGGTCTAAAGTTGATCTGGTGAGTCTGTCTATTTGTAGCACCTTGCAGAAAAACAGAAAATTAAGGAAAATACCTGGGTCAAATTAACACCGTCTCATATTTCTGCCATATGTACTCCGGCTGGCTCGGGTGATGGTGTGATGCAAGCAGCTTGATTGTACCACCAATGTAATTTTACGCGCTAGATGGTGAAGATGCTGCTTTTCGTTGCCTTTCCTCCGTGTTTTGAGATGTCCTTGTCTTTGCAGTGAGACGTCAAAGTCTGGAGAGGTTTTCATCACTGGAGCGCTTGCTCCATTCATTCAGTGGAGGAGAATGATTTCAGAGGAAAGGAAAGCTGCCATAGTCGATTTTTTTTTTTGCATTTGACATCCACCACGTGATATTCAGAATGAAAATGTAGCAGTCATCAACTTATCCTACTATGTAACCCTGTTGATATATTATCAGGAATCAGGAATGAGGAATCTTTTATTGTCATTGCAGCAATTTACATCATGCTGTGAAATTAAGGTGCTAAGTTCTGGTGCATGAGCTATAAAGATTAAAGATAAAGAAAGAAAAATCTATATATCCTCAAATAAATCTTTATCTTTAAATTTGCAGACTGAATTTGTTTAAGTTTGTGAAGCTACAGAATATACAATACATACACATATCCAAATAAATGAACTTGGAGAATTTCTACATGCATGTATATACTGCATATTTATACATACAGAATATAGTTTACAGAATCTATCTGTCTTCATGTACGTGTGTCATACATACATACTGTGATACATGTAATACATAAACAGACAGAATATAGTTTACAGAATCTATCTATCTTTGTGTGTGTGTGTGTCACACACATGCTGTGCATATATACAGTATATACGCAGACGGACGGGCGGACAGACGGACGGACGGACGGACAGACAGACAGACAGACAGATAGCGCTCGCCAACCTTGGCTTTTTCTCAGGATTTACTGCGCCACCACAATCTAGAGTCATGATAGACAATATTCTCACAGACCAGCCTTTGAGGTACTGGCAACTAGTAGCGGAATTGACATCGCCGGTTGTTGTCGCTATGGTTCCCTCGGTGATGGCGCAAGGCATGTTTGAGTCTCCTGCTGAAAAGTGAAGCTGCGCAGCAGATTTAGTCGTCCATGGTTCATGGGCGGACAGGTGTGACGGAGAGAATCAGTTAATTTCCAAAATGAAACATTGTCCAGAATCAGATCAGAAATAAAACGGATATACTGTAATTGAAGTTCTGTATCCTTTTCGTACGGCATCTTTTGACCCATGGTCCGGTACAGTTCCGCGGCCCAGGGGTTGGGGACCATTGGGTAGATAGATGGGTAGATAGATAGATAGATCCATTTCCATGACCCAGGTCAACAGAGTTGTACTGTGTGGCAGCATTAGCAACATCTAATTAAACAAACCCTCCCGTCCCTGCACTGCATCCCCACACTGGGCGCTACGGCCCCGAGTGGATGGATCTGTGCCTGGAGTAAATTTCACTTGTCTTGAGTGTAATCACAACACGAGTGGCTGTTCCATCGGACTCAGCAGTAGTTGATGTCGGAGAGTTCAAGTCAGCAGAGCTGCTCCATCTCCCGTTCTGCTCTCTCGCTCTCTCTCTCTCCTCCACCAAACACCGAGGAATAAAACCATAGAAACTCACAAATTCTAAGCCCTACATGAAAACAAAACAAAACAGAACAGAACAAAAAAAATGCAGACATGAAAGGGAAGGTGACTTCCTGTGTTCATCTTTTTTTTTTACTAAACAAACTTGTTGAAACTTTCAACTACCCTGCTGTTGCACCCACACAGGGCTGCATAAATAGAGAAGCCGTGTGGCACAGTTGAAGTGTGTGTGTGTGTGTGCGTGCGTGCGTGTGTGTGTGTGTGTACCTGTATAGGTGAGTGCTTCTTTGTCTCCTAAAGCCTCATTTGCGCACTTCACAGCGCATTGCACCTGGCTGAAGAGAATGAAATTGCAGAGCTCTTGAGACCAGGAGTGTATCGCACAAACAAATGCGCACGCACGCACGCAGGCAAGCACGCAGACACGCACGCACCTCCCATCTGCCTGAGAGAAGGCATGCATTACCCGGTGTTGATCTGTGGATGTACACCGTGTTGCGGCATACACAAACTGCATAACTCACAAAGCTCAAATGCATTGCCACAGACACACACACACACACACACACACACACACACACACACACACACACACACACACACACACACACATCGCTAGCCTGGGGTGCAGTTCTTTGTTGACTGCTCTCTGATCAGCTGTGAGGAGAATGATGAAATGCAGCAGCACATCCTTGTGGGGCGTCTGCAGCCTCACGGAAGAGGCGTCGAAGATAATTTCATTTCATTTATTTTTCTTTTAAAGAGCGGTGGCATGTTGGATATACTGTGATCAAAGTAGTATTTGATTTCACGGACGATGGAATGCCTGGAGCTTCACCTAAAACCTCCCATCAGCACCTATTACTGAGATAAAATGCGCAGAAAATGTCAAATATCGATGTCAATGTCCAAATTTGTATGCTGAGTGGAATCATTATTGTATCACGTCAACATGACTCCACGGATCGAATTCTCACACCTGGCTATTCCAGCATTAATTGTCGAGCATTTTCGGAAAAAATCACAAACTTCACTCCTCCGCTGGAGGAAACTACATGTGAAATAAAGAGGGGGAAAAGCAAAGGGACTAAATATGGAGGTTTCTGGTAGATGATGGCGCTGGTCAACATGGCGACTCTCAGTAAATGATTCAGAGGCATAAACACACATGGCTGAAGTGGAAGACACACAGGCCCAATCTGCATAAATCAGAAGAGAAGAGGGAAAGAGAGCGTACTTTTTAGCTAAGCACCATTGTTTCATCTGTTCTCTGTGCGTTTTTTTCTCCCTCCTGTCCTCTTGGTCTCCCTTTGCCCTTTTTTCTCTAGTGGCTCTGTGGTATATTCAAATAAAACTGAAATGAGTTTGCGGCAAAATTTCTATGGATGTGTCATTCACAGTCCAGCAGATCCCGCTGGTCCCGAAAGGAAGAGGGAGAGGGCAAAACAAAACTGAAAATGTTGCTCAGCGGGCCTCACAATCAGCACGAGAGGTTTGAAGCCTTCACTTTAACAAATATCACCATTTGCGTATATGTGTGGGGTGGGGATTGACCTCAAAAAGTGAAGTGAGCAAGAATTTCAAACCAACCACAGAAGGGTCACTTTCTAGTGTGGTGGCTTTCGCGTGCAAGAGTAAATGGTGCAGAGAACTTCAGCCAGAAAAAATATGTTGAACAAAGTATGGAATCGGAGATAATGTTTGACAGGGTACCAAGAAAGGAAGTGTGATACTGTGTGAGTATGTATAAGTATGTAAAAGGTCACCAAAAGGATAACAAAACAATAGTGAGGTGTGCAGTTGGAGTGACAGGTGGGTTCAAGGTCAGAGTGGGGCGACTGAAGGGATCAAGTCAAGACAAGTCAAGTCAATTTAATCTGTATAGCACCAAATCATAACAGAAGTTACCTCAAGGTGCTTTCCAAGATGGAGCAGGTTGTGCTCCTCAACATGTACACTGTCAAAGCCTATCGCAGTGGTCCCCAACCTTCACTGCGTCACGGACCGACTTCATATCAGAAGATATTTTCACAGACCGGCCAAGTGTTGCGGATAGGTAGCGGGAGAGACGTAGGTGGTTGCTGATGCCGTGGTTCTCCCGGTAATGGTACGAGATGTGTGTGATTCTCCCGCTGTAAGTGTTGCAGCACGGCAGAATTAGCCGTCCAAGGTGCATGTTCTCACTGAAAAGGATGCTTTTTATTGCCTGTACAGTTGTGGAGGGTTCGGAGGGAAACAAAGAGCCGGCTCACAGGCTAAAGAAAACCTCTGTCGCTGCTTCAATGTGTGTGTGTATTTACCCAGCCGGACTGCAAACGCTTGGCAAGCTAGCAGCTAACTGGTTCCGTACCAAGGTTCGGGACCAGAGGCACATATGAAGCAAAATGTGACCGCGGCAAGTACCTTGACATGCGTGAGTCGTGGACAGATGTGACGGAGAGGATCCACCTTCCAAAATAAAACATTGTTCAGAATCAGATCATAAATAAAACAAATATTTCAAAGTTTTTTTCTAAGTTTTGTGTACTTTCCCTGCGGCCCGGCACCTGTCCACCCACGGACCGGTACTGGTCCACGGCCCAGGAGTTGAGGACCACTTATCTATTGGATGAACACACAGAGACCCAACATATCCCCCATTAGCCACAGTGGCGAAGAAAAACTTTGTTTAAATGGGAATAACCTCAGGTAGACCAGGCTACAGGTAGGAGGCCTTGACCGGTGGGGTTGAAAGAGAGAGGGGAGGGAGAGAGAGAGAGAGACAGAGACAGGTGTAGGGGTGAACAGCAGTAGACGCACAGCATGCCGATCTGATGCATGACCTGGATGTTTGGGGGCCTGTCATCAATGGTGGTGTTCTAGCTGCGGGCTGCGGGTTAATAAAGCACAAGGCAAAGACTGTGGGACAGAAGCCCAACTGGTAACATCAATTTACGAGCCATGGATGCAGGTGAGGGATGGATGTAAGTGAGGCAGAGAGGGAGAGGAGAGAGAGGAGGAGAGAAAAGCTCAGTGCATCATCTACAGTAATTCTGGCCGCATAATCGTATCTAACTCTACATTTTATCGAAAAGGAAAGAGGGTGTCTGCCTCCCGGACTGAAGTTGGAGTTGGTTCCACAGGAGAGGAGCCTCATTCTTGAAGGCCCTGCCCACTGTTTTACCCTTACTGATTTTATAAATCACCAGTAACCCTTTGTTTTTGGATCGCAGAGCTCAGGTTGGATGATTAAGCACAAAAATTTCTTTAAGATATAATGGTGCCTGATTATTGAGCGCCTTCAAGGTAGGGATCCGTCCCGAGCCCCCTATTGTTTGTAATAGCGATGGACAGATTGACAGATGATGTTCGGCAGGAGTCCACATTGACATTGATGTTTGCAAAACAACGTTATCTGTGACGGGGGAAAGAGACAGGTGGAAGAGAAGCTGGAGATGTGGAAGTGTTCACTAGAGAATAGAGGAAGGAGTCAAAAGAGGCAAGACAGAGTACATGTGTATGAATGAGAGTGAGTCAGGATGGACTGGTGAAGACGCAAACAGAGGGGATAGTGAGGAGGGAAGACTAAAGATTCCTTTGGTCAACCATGCAGAGTAATGGACAGTACACAAGTGGGATGCAGTTTACAGTGCACACTCCATCGGTGGAGGAGAGTGTCAGGAGTGCTTTGTGATAGGTGCATTGGAAAGGAATGTTTACATGATGGTAGTGAGACCTGCTTTGATGCTTGGTTAAGAAACACTGACTCTGTCTAAGAGACAGGAGACTGATCTGGAGGTGGCAGAGATGAAGATGCTGAGAATTTCTTTGGGAGTAACCAGATTAGACAGGGTTCGAAACGAGATCTTTAGAGGAACAACTAAGACGGAGTGATTGGGGAAGAAGGTCAGAGAGGCAAGATTGTGAGGGTTCGGTCATGTGCAGAGGCGAGATAGTGGACACATTAGATTGTGGAAGCTGGAAATGAAGCTGCCAGTTAGGAAGAAAAGAGGAAGACCACAGAGAAGGTTCATAGATGTAGTGCTGGAGGACATTAGAGCATCGGGTGTTTCAGTGGATGGATGGAGGGACAGAGGGAGGTGGAGAAGGAAGATATACTTGAAGAGAGCAGCCAGTGGAAGAGGAGGAGCAAGAAGTGAGCAAGAACTTGGCTCCACAAACTGCAGCAGATTGATATTTAGAGCACATGAACATCAACATTCACTAAGGTTCATTCTTGCACTCACTCTCCTAAACAAAGACACACACACACACACACACACACACACACACACACTATTCCTTATACGTCGCTTGCGCATTGACTTTGATTTTTATGTGATTTCATATGCAAGGTGTGTTGCTCCATGATACCCCCTGATAAATTGTAATGGCCCCTGCATCCCCTTAGATAAAGGTCAAGTAGTCAAAGTGAGGGCGTCAAAGGCTCAGAGCAGACAGTCCTCACATCAGCTGTCCGGGCTGAGGCTTAGTTAGACAGGAAGGAGGCAAAACAGACACGTCACGTTTGACTGTGCTCGTATCAGGGTGATTATGTCACACAAACTGATGAATGGTTTAGTGAAATGTCATTGGTGAACAGGGGCAGAGGATATCCAGTGGCGCATGTGCACTGGTGAGTGCATCACTAGTAGAGCGGTTGGCGGGAAACAGATGGTTACTGGTTTGATTCCAAAGGTTGGGTGTCAGCCAGTGACGAGCTGTTCATGTCTGGTGAGGCACTGACATCATCACAATCAGATTTACAAACATATTCTCTTAATAACTCATAATCTCTTCATAGCATCTTATTCATCATTTCATCGGCAGCAGTTAACAAGCTATATATGAAAAATAACTATGATAGCGTAAATCACTGGATAGATATGATAAGGACGCATATCATCGATGTCAGCAAGTCCTTTGAGCATGGCATCGAACCCATCACTGCTAACACACCCATGAAGAGAACCAGTGTCTGTGAAAAAGCCAACAACCAGGAGATTGTGAGAAGAATAGTAGCTCAGATTCATCATCATCATCATGGTCATGGTCATAGTCATGGTCATCATCATCATCATCGATAGAGACTGTAGGGTTGAGTGTGTGAAGACTAGGGGTCTTTGAGGTCCAGGATCTAAAAAGAAAATCCCAGCTTGGTTGGAATGATTTGAGAGAGCCACAGTAACAACATCGGTATGATGTTATTTCTGTGTAACATCAGTATGTAACATGTAACAGTATGGAAATCATCGATGTGACAAGCGGCAGTGACAGACATGTTGATACCACCAAGAACACGGAGGGTATACACGTGACCGTGGAGCTTTCACTGCTTTTCACTGCAAGTGCAGGCGAACATTGGTGTAATTCAAATGTAACGATTACACAGGCAGGAACCAAGAAGTTCCACAACTGTTAGTGTGCGTTTGGTACTTGCGTCCTCCTTGTGTGCCCATGTGCTGATGTGGTGTGTCCATACTCCTGCCAGTTTACACATCCCACGCACCTGAGACTGTGTCCTTGTGTGTCTCCTCACCTGTTTCCTTATGACTTCACTTGATTCCCCTGCACCCGATGTCCCCCCTCTACCTGCATATGTATACCTGTCCCTGTCACTGTTCCTCTTCCAGTCAAACCTATGTTTTTTTCAAAATACAAAACCACCGCAAACATGAGGTCTTGTTTTAAAAGTGTTTTGCTGTATTCACTAGGGATGTCTGATATTGGCTTTTTTGCCGATATCCGATATGCCGATATTGTCCAACTCTCAATTTACCGATACCGATAACAGCCGATACCGATATGTGCGCCGATGAACGCTTCAGGAGCGCATAGGCACTATTTCAGTGTAACGCAAGCGTTATTGTATTTTTAGCGGTTTTTATTTTATCGGTTTTACAGCAAAAAAAAAAAATCTGATACCGATATTACATCTTTATGCTAATATCGGGTCGATAATATCGGTGGGACGATATTATCGGACATCTCTAGTGTTCACTTATTCCAGCAACCGTGTCTGCAGTGCCAGATGTTCACAATGCTTTTCTCTTGCATGTGGGCATCGTGATTGACGCAGCACGGACTCGCTCCTTGCGGATGGCTCGGTACAGTCTGAACGCATCAAATTTGATGTTCTAGGAATCAGGAATCAGAAATCAGGAATCTCAGAAATTAAAGAGCTGAGTTCCGGTACAAGTACCAGGGGTACAAAAGGGAAAGCAGCAACTCCATGTTGCACACTTAGACACTTTCGAAACAATCATACAGTGTGTGGAACGCGTTCGGTAGATGTGAGAGGTTAGAAAGGTGATCACCACATGATTTCAGCGTTATCGACGTGTTTTTGGTGTAGTTAGTTGTCAGACTAATGTCACAGTTGTGCAAGAGGTTGCTTGGTGTAAAAATTATGCTTTTCAAAGGAAAAAAACGCTTTTTCTACAATCCTACAATGATCAAAATGTTTTTCCCTGTTTTTCCCTTTGGACCAGCTGCACTTTTGGTAAATCAGACACAGATAGGACCAGACAGAAGCAGCTACAATCGAGTGAGCAACACCACTAAACGAGGAGGAATCACCGAACAAACGCGAGCCGGGGGCGAAAGATAAGACGACAAGATTTACATCTGTGACCTTCCCCGGCGTGAACCCCACGCCTCTTACCCTTTCCATGCCCCCTCCTCCCCTCTGACCGCCACCCATCCCTTCACCCTTCTGTCCGTCCCTTCCATTCTCTATCCGTCTACGCGATTAATCACTTGGCTCATACATTAGGCGGGTGTCAGGGCAAAAAAACACCCACTCTGGCTGCCGCGAGTGGCCCCACAGCCTGAGAAAAAGAGGGAGAAAAGGAGGTCTGAAAGGGAGGAGACGGTGTCATTTAAGCGCCTCTTCACTCATTCAAAACGGCAACATACCAATTTCCATGTTAATTTAGACCTTGACAGGAGAGATGGATGTTTGTGACTTTTCCCTTTTTTTTTTTTTTACAGGGCTGATACATATGCAGACCAGTCAAAATTAAGCCATTATTTAGGTTGAGAGGTTAGGAGAATATATAACAGATTAATGATTTATTGGGCTGTCAACAAACAAAACGGCACACATTTAAGTCATAAAATATGCATCATTTCACTTTTGGTGTGTGCCGTACGTACCGGTTTACTCAAGATGGCATCAAATTTTAAAGAGGAATAAAAGGCTCTGCGTGCAGTAACGCTGCGTTCGATATCAGTGCAGATGTTGGCTGGGTAAAAACTACTAAGCCGAGCTGGACACGGAAATCAAGTCACATATGTGAAGATACCTATTCAGCAGAATAATATTCAAATTCGCCGTATTCTTCTTACTTACTTAACTCACCCCATGCAGCCTTTGCATTAATACCATCAAAAAAAGGTTTCTGTGTCCATTTATCAGCATTGTACACAAACGTGCTCATCACTGCTGCATTATATTTGACATTACCGGCCTTTCTTGCTTCACTGGTGCCCTCCTATCTGTCAACATTACTGGAGGCTGAAGTTAAAATGACCTACTGAGGAAGGGAACGGGGACGCCCTGGAAAATGGGCGAGACGACCAGCACGACCATCCCCTTATAAAAGTGCAAATCGGATTTGTGTGTGTGTGTGTGTGTGTGTGTGCCGGAGCAGTCAGCTGTACCTATTCTGACTGACGTGCTGATATTGAAACAGATCGCCCATATGGGCACTATTGATTTCCAGTTAATTGAATGATTACCACCTTAGCATGCAACACCACAGTTAACTGCTGCTGTCATTCACCATGAGGGCACCGCACCTGGTCAGGCGTCATTCATATTAGAAATGGGCTTGCGCACGCACGCACACACACACACACACACACACACACACACACAATCACATCATCATCCTCTGTGTTATTGTGGCTTACACAATGAGATACTTTACTTTGTTGCTTATCAGATCAATGAGGGATAAAGCCTTTACCCATTTTGAGAATATTCATTTCGCTCAATACTTTGTTTTGCCGTGGAATTTTTTGTGTTGTTGGGATTCCCCATTTGTATTTTGTAATTGCCTTTTATTCCCTTCGGAGGCCCATTATTTTGTTGTGGTCAGAAACTAAACCAATTACTCTGCAGTGATCAATAAAGTTCCATTCTCCCTTGCAAACAGCCGTGTAAGCGAAGCAATTACTTTGTATTCTAACGGGAGCTTTGACAGCGGTCCAACAAACTGAGAAAATTATTTTAATGTTGGAACATTTGAACGTAAATGCCTCAAACAGAGCTTCATTACAGTTAAGTTTTACGCAGAGGATTGTAGCTCGTGATGTTGGATAGTCATATAAGTGTTACTTGCAACATGGCCCATGCTTTCCTTTGAGCTGTTAGAATGGGAATTCAAGTAATCCCTCTCTGTAACGCGGTTCACCTATTGCGGTCTCAGTACATCACAAATATCTATAAATGTTTTGTGTTAATTCAAATTGCGGTACTGCGCTGTAGAAACCTGCAATGTACTGAGGAGACCGGTCTCCTCAGTACATTGCAGGTTTCTACCGCGCATCAAAATTTAGATATTAGCAAAACTTGCGATATAATTTGGTGAAAAAACATTTTCCAGCCAAGCTGTAAAAAATATCAAAATACAGTACAATACCGGCAACATAGCTTTGAGCATCCAGCGCCATTCATGTCACTCTTGGCACACGCATCTGCTGCACCTTTATCTGTGTAAAGCAGGGTTATTTTTTAGCTTTTTGTGATCAATTGTACTTCAGTGGTTGGATACTGTACATACATACAATGCTGTCCATATGTCCTGCTCCTTCTAAACACTCTGGCAGTGACGCCAAGCACCAGAGGAAGACACTTACGATAGCAGAGAGGGTGAAAGTCCAAGAAAAGGTTTGTAAGAGTGTTCAAGAGAGAAAACAGTTTGTGAGGACTGTATGGAGGCTTGTGAAAACTTTGATAAGAGAACATTACAATACTGTGATGTATCCCAGTGATTCACTTTAACCAATTTTCTATCTACTATCGTGGGTGTCCCTGGAACATAACCCCTCGATAGGTGGGGGATCACTTTTTTTCAGTTGGTGTGAAAACAACCCCTTTCTGTAAATCTCTCGCTCTCTCTCCCTGTGTCCTACACATTTGACATGTATCGGTATGTGGTTTGGGGCCATGTCTAATATGGGTCATTGGGTTACTGACATCCTGTATAAACCCATCATTTTGGCACAGGCCGAAATCTATGAGGCCAAAATCCTGAGGGTCGTTCTGATGTGGATAGGAATATGTTTGTGTTGTGTTGTTCTCAATTTGAAATAAATGAACATCCAGTCACAAATCAAGATTTTGTATTGTCTACCTTAAATGCGCCCATGGTCTGCCTTTGCGTCGGTTTGTATGCTGTTAACATGTTGGGAGGTGTGTGAGGCACCATATGGGCCTGGTGAAGGAGACAGATGAAGGATTATCCCTTTGGCAGACCACCGCTCTCAAGCACACACACACCCTTGTGTATTTACTGTAAATGTGACCGATATTGCATAAAGACACTTCAGTGCAACTCCCGTATCCACCGATTTCCAATCACTTAATCAGTACTCCACTAATTTTTGAAAACAGGCACTGGAACACTGGCAAATGCCTGTTTATTCATGTGTCACTGACTATTTTGGCAAGGCTGGCAGCTATATGTGAGAGAAGAGGAACCGGGTTTGAACAGTGTGAGAATAACTGCTGCCAAAGTTACGGGAAATGTCTAACTATGCAAAAACAAAGAATGTCAGCCTCTGGATATCACATTGATATGAAATCTCATTGATATGTGCAAACATAATTGCAGTTGCATTTAATGGATTAAAATCTGGATAAACTTCAAGGTATACAGGAAAATGATTTTAGAGAAGTATAGCAAAAGACTCGAATGGTGATTACGCTCACTCCTCACACAGTTGAGACCTTAAATGTGTAATATATTATGTGATTGAACATATTTGGGGGTTTCCCTGGTGAGAAAAATTAGAAGACAAATCAGTGACAGATGATATCATAAATTCATCTGATTCACAGAAAATTCCATGACCTCCCCAAGAATATCCTTTTTGAGTCAGATAATGTCAAAAAATCAAAACAAACACTTTGCTCATTTGCATATGTGTGAGGGGAAAACACAAAGCGCAATCTGTCTCCACTGAACCCACGGCTTTGTAATTAAAGACCATTATTGGGTAGAGAAGCCTGGTTGGCTTTGGTTAACCAAGCCAAAGCGATGAGTTGGAAAGATCAACCTTCCTGCTCACAAGACCATCGAGCAGCAGGGGGTCAATTAAAAGCACAGCCTGCTGGCCACTGGGCCTCAGAGATACCCTTGTCCACCCTGTTTCCACATCGTCCACCCTGTTTGCACATCGCATGTGGCTGTGGAGCCTGCATAGTCATCAACTTTTCAGAGTGAGCACCACCTCAATGTTACATTTCATGACGCAGTTTACCAGTTCTCTGCCAGAATAACCTTCGAGAATCCATACAGAACTTTTCTTTTCACATCATTTATTACCACCGTCAGAGGAGACCTTCTTAATTGTGTTACCATCAATCAAACTTTGTTGCATTACAAAACTGAAAGACTGGCAACGGTAATTTTTTTTTTCCAAGGCCAGAAAAGACCTTCCAATTCATCCACAAATTCAAGTTTGGAATTTGCTGTTAACACTTTTGCTATTGGTAAGGTCTCATGATGCAAACTCCATTGCAAATCTACTAATTAGTCAGAGTACAAACTTTAGGGGGCATGCAGGGGTTAGGCTATGCATATACCGTAATTTCATTAATTGCTGAATCTCTACTCACATTATCCAGTACATTAAAAACATCTAACTATTGAAAAAAAAACCCCATTGCTCTTACTGTATACTCATAATATTTGCATAATAGTTTCCTACGATTAATATGATAATAGAAATCTCAAACTTTGAAAAAAAATTCTTGTAATGTTAAGAAAATAACCAAAGAAAACTCTGGAATGAGATCAACAATGTCTTTAAATAGCACTTGAATATGATATGTATTTACAGCGACGGGCAGATAAAGCTGACTGAAGAGAATCATCATTCCATGCTGCGCGTAGGAAACTTGGCCGCAAACTCACTGAAAAAAAAAAAAAAAGGAAAAGAAAAAAACATAAGAAACAGCTGCCACGAGGAATGCTCCGCGTGGTTTTCCTTCTTAATGACTGCTTTCTCAACGTCTCGCATCCTGTCTGTGTGTCTTTCTGGCCTTTCTCAAAACGCACCGGGCGAGAACATCCCACGGGAACTATCTCATTATCTCCCTCTCTAATGAGAGGGAAGGGAAGGGAACAGAGGAGAAAACTTCGAAACTTAATGGAAGTCATTTGAAGGATGCAAAATAGTAACCGGGCCGCCCCGAGCTAAAGTGGGAATACAATTAGAGGCAAATAACACAAGTCTTGTGAGATGCCAGGAAAGGTGTCCAAAACATGAAGGAGAAGGTGTCAATTATATTGCAAATGGGGATTTCTATCAATTCACCGGCACATAATCTCCAACACCTTCACACCTGTGAGATATTCAGAACTGCCATTTTTTTCCCCCACCGGTGAAGAAATGTGCTGTGACTGTTGACGCCGTTCCGTCTCATCTCCTTGTTTTGGAGCTCGTGTTTTGCTGTCAGCTGTTTTCAGTGGCTCTTCTGGAAATTCCACCCCCTCCAGCCAACCTCCTCCTGCAGCGTCTCTAGGCGTTGAAGTGTCTGGCGCACCTGCTGGGATGGCGAGCTTTGTACAGGGCCTCCATTTGCTCCACCCACGCCATGTTCCAGTCCCACGCCGGCGCAGGATCCACCTCTCCGAAGGAGTCGCGGTCCGATTGAAACGCGGGATACAAGGCGCTGAGCGGGGATGCTGGCGGAGAGAAGTCTTCAACACAGAACGGAAGAGGTCACTGTGTGCAGGTAGTGTTGCTGTTCAACATCAACAGTGTCATAATTCATTTTAATGAGCGAACATTTCCATTGATGGTTCAGTCACACCTTTCACAGTGAATGTCGTTAAGTATCTTATGATCCTCCCACTAAAAACTAAATTGCATTAATAATAGCGAGGCACCAAAACAAACTGTGCCAATTCAAATCAGCAGCGTCTTTGTGGATTCTGCCAAGTAAACTGCTGCAATTACTGTACAGTATAATCACATGCCAGTACTTCACCATCAGGGTTCCATCCTTGCTTAGTTCAAACACTTTGGGGAGGAAAAAAAGAAGGAGTCGCTGCAGAAAATGTATTTAGCAGGGGGCTTTATGCTTCCATTCAAACTCTTCTGTGTGAAGCTTTCCAATTACAGTGACACTGTGAGTCAGGACGAATGGTTCTCCCGCTGCAAACTTTTTAAAGTTGTTTTCTTTTATAAATTCAGTGATGTTCTCTTTCTAACGTCCAAGTAAAAGCAACAGAATAAGTGATCGATGGCAAGAATGTTTGTGTTGATAGATGCACAGTGCAGATAAGACATAGCATAACTGTTATACTGTTGGGAAAAACCTATCCAGCTCTTTTCACATCCTGGCATTATAAAGTAACCGTGGAAATATGCCTAACAGCTCCTGTTCTGTCGGCTGTTTGAGAAGCAGGGGGATGACGGAAATTCCGTTGGCACTAAGGTCACATGTGGGACGGCCCTCAGTCCGTGAACATGTTCTGCACACAATGTGAGACTTTACAGAAAATGATTCTGTGACTCACAAAGTTCCCCCTGATAGATGCGCATAGGGACTGGCACTATCATTAGGCTTGCGCTTCCCATTACTAAAGTTAAATGTCACCCCACAGTGAGAAGGCATTATCACCTCATGAGAAAACAATTCTTTTTAGGACACTGCTGTAGGAGTGGAAGATAACATTGGCAGAAAATAGCCAAAAGCGAGAGTTTAGCAAATGGACTCAAGCGACCTGCTCGGGGAACAGAGTGACTGATGAGGCGACATGGGGAGAATGACTCATCCAGAAGTTCATTTTGCTGAGAGGTCCTAAGTAATTGGCTGATGCCTCCTCGGATATTAGACTCAATGTCTGCATCTCTGTCAACTAACGGCACGCTGGGCCTAAGCCACAGTGCGCGACGACGCCACGCAAGAGTACGTGTGTGCTCAAACACGAGTGTCTGAATCATTGTGTACTAAGCTGAGAGGAGTGCTGATTGTGACGATGTTGCAGTGATGCAGAGAGCATCATAATCACAGGGACACTGCTGTCATTTCTGCAATGCTCATGTGAGATACTGGATGAATAGACAATATGTGTCAGGGATTCGAAGGACCCACCACGGCAAAAGATCGTGTGCGCCACCGTGTGGCCAAAAGTGGAACGTGCACCGAGTGTTGATTCGTTCACAATTTGACGAATCACAATATAATTTGGAGATTTATTCTCTGGCATGCCTCTAGTGTCATTGTAGGCGTTGCTTGCTTTAGTAACGTACGATCTCTAAATCAATTAAACTAAAATCACGTGTGATTTAAGATATTGATTATTCTTTTTTCTTTTTCACAAAATAAAAACCTTTACTAAAATCCTTTCTATTCACGGAATACTTTTTGTATTGAAAAAAAACTGACACACAGGTCCTTACTGGAGGAAAAAAGATTGTTATAATGTCATGTCATCCTTAGTTCCTTTGTATGATGTGACTGCACATTGACTGCACATTGACTACACTGTCTTTGCCAAATGTGGTTTGATGACAACTAGGCATGTCCGGTATTGGCTTCTTTGCCGATATCCGATATGCCGATATTGTCCAACTCTCAATTTACCGATACCGATAACAGCCGATACCGATATGTGCGCCGGTAAACGCTTCAGGAGCGCATAGGCACTATTTCAGTTTATTACACGGCTTGTGTGAATGCTTGGTTCTGATTGGCCGATATTGGTCACGTGAGCGGTCATTATTTTCGTATAATGACCGCTCGACTATCAATAACGGACCGCTGCGAAATCAAAGACTCAGAGTTGAACTTCCTGCATTCATATCAATCCGCGCCAAAGCGTCTA